>PVJC01016393.1:0-33777 GCA_004026665.1 Murina feae | reverse complement strand
TGCATGCATACAAGTCTTTCAGTTGATCTCCCAACTCCCCCCCAACCATCCCCAGCCTTCCAGCTGTAGGATGATAGTCTGTTCAAGGCTGCTCTGTCTCTGTATTTGTTTATGTTTATCATTTTGTAATGGTCTTTATTATCCATAAATAAGTGAGGTCATGTGATCATCTCACACCTGCCAGAATGGCTGCCATCGACAAAACAACAAAGGACAAGTGCTGGAGAGGATGTGGAGAAAAAGGAACTCTTCTGCACTGCTGGTGGAAATGCAGACTGGTGCAGCCACTACGGAAGACAGTTTGGAGTTTTCTCAAAAAATTAAAAATGGAACTCCCATTTGACCCTGTGATCCCACTCCTGAAAATATATCCCAAGAAACCAGAAACACCAATCAGAAAGGATATATGCATCCCTATGTTCATAGCAGCACAATTCACCTTAGCTAAGATTTGGAAACAGCCTAAGTGCCCATCAGCAGATGAATGGATTAGAAAACTGTGGCATATCTACACAATGGAATACTATGCTGCTGTAAAAAAGAAGGAATTCTTACCATTTGCATCAGCATGGATGGAACTGGAGAGCATTATGCTAAGTGAAATAAGCCAGTCAATAAAAATATTCTTATTTTCTTATTCAATTTTACTTTTAATGTTATTTCTTACTATTCACTACTACTCTTTTTTAAAATTTTTTGCTTAGTTTATTTCAAATTTGCATGGCTCATTATTTAGGAATAATTGAAAGAATGATGGTTTTATATATGATCATGTTTCCTCAAGGAAGGAACCAAAATTAAGATATACTTGCATCTCTATAACACAAAATAAACAATCAAACATTCACATATACTTCATACCTTTACATTGATTTTTGCTGCTTACTATCAATTCATCAGTTATGGTTGGAGTTGCCCAATCCTCAAGTTCACTCTGGGAAGTTCACCGTCACAGCAAGCTATGCCTGCCACAGACCTCCACGATTCAGCTGATCCTTTACTAAGTTGCATATTTTACTGATTTCAAAGTTAGTACAAACTTCCTGTTTTTAGCTACTGAGCCACAATCCCAATTGAAACCATAAATTTATAAAAACTACATCTTTAAACTATCAGTGAACAACATTCCTAAATCACATGCAGAAAGTACTCAGAATTTTTATTTATATCTATCTCATCAGGAAACTCCCAGCCTTAAGCATGCTTTACACATGCCAATGAAGAAAATTGTGGCTTGACATTGCATCAATTTGTAGGGAAAAAAATATGTTCATGTAACCAAAAGTAAAAAAAAAAAATCTGATTTATTGAGTAACAAGCTTGTTTTTCAGTAACATGGCTGTTTACTCCTCCCTGAACTCACACTTATAGCTATTTCTGCTCTCATGGGAAAGCCCTTTTCATGGAGTTCTGATACTTTAAGGCTGATCTTTTACGAAGGCAATGGTAGGTGGGTTGACAATGGTAAATAACTGCAAACAAGTTAACTGCTGGGCTAAAGCTATAAGTAGGTTCCCCACTAACAAAATAGTTAATCTTTTAACATAAAATTTATTTACCTGGGCATTTACAAATAAATGTGAGATTGATCAATATGAGCTAGTTGAATTCTACTGATTCTCCTTCTGTGCTCCTAGGACTTCTGATGAAGTTAATGTAACATTTTAAGTGAATGAAAACTTAGAACTTATTTTTCTAAACTTTTGTGTGTCCTGAAGAATTACACTTTCCTGGGGAATATAAGTACCACAATTTATAAAGTATAGATCCAGGAAAAGGGGTCAAACAAAACCATTCAGTTAGTTTTCCATGGGATGGGCTAAATCCATTTTTCCTTTTTGAGACCCAAGCATTATCGATTTCATTTCACTGGAGGATTTGCGCCCCAAACAATTGATGGTGATAGGGCGTGCAGAATGTCTTGGGTACTTGTTTTAGAAATAAAAAGGCAACAAGATTCATGCATCCAGAGTCACTGAGCTTGTTCACCTCTAATATGAAAAACAAGCAATAGTGTTTGAGTACAAAGAGAGACTATGTGTTAGTATCCTGGATCAACTAAATCATTACGTGGGTAAATAAAAATATTCCTAGTTTAGATGCACTTTGCCTCTGTATCTACTACTAGCCCTAACAGCAGTGACGTGCGACTGAAGTGGTTTGCTTTGTCAGAACCTCCCCTCCCCCCCCACACACACGCATATATGCACACAGTTGGCTACTCGATAATGATCTTTCAGGTCTCAGTTTGAATGTCTGATCTCAGACCAGATTAAGCCCCCTTGATTTATGTCCTTATAGAACTCTGACCATCTCCACAGTCACCTCAAATTTAATAGAGCCCACAACTGTCGTCATCCTGTTCTCTAACTTTTGTGTAGTGCGTCATCATTTTAAAAATACTTCCATATGCATTTTTCTTCTATTCATGGAAACAGCACTTCACGTTATTTGGAGGCAGCATCAAATGCTTGGGCTCTGGAATAAGATGGCCACACCAACTCTGCCACTTTCTTCTTCAGAGAGACTCACTGGTTTTGCAATAATCATAAATAATTTAAAAATTAGCATTTTATTCCAAGAAATTGTGTGGGAAATTCCAATGCAGGTAAGTTCTGCCTGAAGACCTTCTTTCTCTTTTCTAAATGTTGGCTGTTTTTAAATTTATATTCAAGAGAAAACATTTTGCAGAGTCCTAAATTTAGTCAAATGCATTTGTACTTCCTACAGATGACATGCTGTACCAATTGAAACCAAAACAGGAAAAAGAAACAAAGATTATGACATTTAACACTGAATGTCATGCTCTCTCATCATTAGCAAACAGAGCCTCTTTTTGTTAATATCTGTAATCAAAAATCATGCCTTTGTCTCTTTATTCAATGACTTTAGGCTTATATTATTGGTCTGTGCAGTTCCTTCCTGAACATTTGTTCTTTTTCCAATTTGCCATTTATTTTTCATTTATAAATTATTTTACTCTTATTTTTTTTAAAAAACCTATATGTTCATTTTTTTAACTGACATTGACATTTGATAACAATTATCCAACAAACAACCTAAAATAACTAAGAAATTCCCACCCTGACACGACTACTCTTAAAAATATTTTTCCTCACGCACAAGAGCATGAAATGGCACCCCCAACTAACTTGCTTGTGAATTCCTTGACTTCTGTTTCAATAAAGGTCACAGAAGCATAGGATTGTGACCTCTGTCTTGTGAGAAGAGTCTCTCCTTTGCTTGCTGTGAAGAAGCAAGTGGCTGTGTTGGAAGACCCATGTAGCAAGGAACTGAGGACCTCTGGGCCAGAGCCCAAGCTGAGTTCTGCAAACTCTCTGCATCCTTGATGAGGACCAGCTAAGTTATAACTGGAGTCCTGATCCATAGAATCTATAAAAGAATAAATGTGTTTTAAGAAAAAAATAAGCTGAAGAATTCTAGAGACTTCACCTATGAAATTATTGTAATATTTATTACTTAAGTACAAGTGTACATGTCAACTGTGACTGTCAAATTGTATGCCTTTCTTAAGTGATTTGCCAGTGTGTGTTTTCATTTCTCAGTGGTATCCGGGATCCTAGGTTTAGAGCTTAAATACAGTCAATCGTCATTATTCATACATTTTGTATTTTCCAATTTGCCTACTTACTAAAATTTATTTGTAACCTCAAAATCAATATTCACAGCAGTTTCATGGTCATTCACAGACATATGCAGAGCAGCAAAAAACAGTTTAATGCCCTGACTGGTTTGGATAGAGCATTGGCCTGTGGACTGAAAGGTCCCAGGTTCAATTCCTGTCAAGGGCATCTACCTTGGTTGTAGGCACATCCCCAGTAGGAGGTGTGCAGGAGGCAGCTGATGGCTCTTTCTCATCGAAGTTTTTAACTCTCTCTATCTCTTTCCCTTACTCTTGGTAAAAAATCAATTAAATATATAAAAAAAAACATTTTAGTTATGCAGCACACACTTTATCAGCTGAGGTCAAACAAGGCAATTCCCAGCCTTCTTATTTCAGATCTTATGCTATTAAAAAGTGTGTCCTTTTCAGTCTATTTAGAGCCACATTTTTCATCTTTTTGGAGTTTTTTGGTTTGTAATTTTGCTGTCTAAAATAACACCCAAGCAAGTGTCTGAAGCTTAGTGTCCTAAGCACAAGAAGATTGTAATGCATATTAAGGAGAGAACACACGTATTAGATAAGATTTATTTAGATTCGAGTTATAGTGCCATGGGCTATAGTAATGAGTCAGCAATATATATTATATAAGGTGTCACATACAATAAGATTAGGGTATTGATTAGTTGTCGAAAATGTTTTAATGATGGGCTCACAGGAATATAACCCTGGGTTTCCATTGAGAACAACTTAGTATTCAAAGTAACTTTATAGAACATAACTACTGTGAGCAATTAAAAGCAACTGTACTTTGTTGTTGACTCTAAATCTTTGAAAGCAGAATCTCCTTGAATATAAGTTTAATTAAAATGTCTGTCAATATATTAATTTGGAGAACTTAATGAATTTTTATAAGTAGAATCAAATAGTTTCACTAATGAATCAAGATAGTTATGAGTTTATAGTTGTTATATGTCAAACTGATGTCTAAATATCCAGTGTATTATGCTAAGTTCCATTCACAAGTCCTAGAACTGAGACTGTGTTGAAAATTAAATATATATATATATATATATATATATATATATATATATATATATATTAAAAGAGTAATATCAAATTGACTGTCACTCCAAGACACCTAAGCCACACCCACCAGCCAAGCCACACCTCTCAGCCAATCAGAGTGGCTGTATGCAAATTAACCCAGCCAAGATGGAGGCCCGCAGCCACGGAGCTAGAGTAAACAGGAGGCTTCCATTGCAACTGTCTGACTAGGCTGGTGGGCCTCTGCTCAAGCAATAATGTTTCAATTATAGAAGCCACAGAGCTAAAGCAAACAGGAGGCTTCTGTTGCCTGCCTAGGCCTCCACTCAAGGTAACAAAGTTTCAATTATAAAAGATAAATAAACCCCAGAACCCAATTCCAGCCAGCCTCACTGGGATGTTGGGTCAATGGGAGCTGTGGGCAGCCTGAAAATGGCCCTCAGCCCCCCACCCAGGATGGCCACACCCCCATGGGGTGAGGATTCCCACTGGGGGGGCTTGGCCAGCCTGCAAACAGCCATCAGCTCCTCACCCAGGATGACCACACCCCCATGGGGTGAGGGTTCCCACTGGGGGGGCTTGGCCAGCCTGCAAACAGCTATCAGCCCCTCACCAGGCTGGCCAGACACACCAGCAGGTGGACATCCCCCAAGGGGTCCCAGACTGCGAGAAGGCACAGGCCAGGCTGAAGGACTCTCCTCCCCAGAGTGCACAAATTTTTGTGCACCAGGCCCCTAGTCCTATATAATAAAGAGGTGATATGCAAATTGACCATCACAAGATGGTGGCACCCACAGTGGGGGAGGGGCCAGCTGCTCTGAGTGCCTTGGCCAGAGTCCTCTCAGCCCTACCAGGAGGTGACAGGCACACATACTGGGCCCACTCCTAGGTGAGGCTGGCAGCTCCATGCCTGCCACCAGCGTCCTCCTGAACCCCCACTGACTGAGACTCAGGCAAGCCACGAATGAAGCTGCTGCTGCCCAGGGCCAGCCTGAAGCACAGGCAAGCCTCGGATATGGCTGCCCAGCCACCTGAGCAGGCTCAGGTAACCAAGGTCGGCTGAGGCTTGAGCTGCTGGCAGTGGCAGCAGTAGAGGTGTAATGGGGGCATCGCCTTCCCCTGATCGCTGGGTAGCCTCCTGCCCCTGAGGGCTCCTGGACTGTGAGGTGGGGGCAGGCCAGGCTGAGGGACACCCCCCCCCCTCCAGCGCATGAATTTTCATGTACCAGACCTCTAGTGTATTAATAAAAATATTGAAAAAAACATAAATTTAAATATATGCAAAATGATCCATAGTTGTTTAGATTATGCCTGTAGTCAACAGGTTAAATAGCATTTGATCCTAAAAAAGACATGACTGTGACTAATTCCACAAACATGTGCTGGGAACATACTATTGCAGGCAGTGTTCTAGACATTGGAGTTACAGTTGTGAGGAAGACAGGCAATATTCCTACTCTCCTTAATAGTCTAGGGGGTGGAGGCAGACAATAAAAATACAGATGTGTGTAATAAATTTGGGTGATGTTGTAGAAAGTAATGATAGAGGAGATATTCTGAGTGATAGGAAACCATGTGAAAGTTCAGGCATCATAACATTCCAGACAGAGAATATCAAGGACAGAAGCCCTAAGTCCTGGAAGATTATGGAGTATCTGAGATGCAGAAAGACAGCTAGTGTGGCTGCAGCTGTCTTAGTGAAAGAAGTGGAAAGGTGGTAGGGTGGGAGATCCATACCTAGGGGCTCATCATTGGATGGAGCTATTCTCTTTGGGTGTCTGTCCAGGCATCCTATGTTTCTGCCCTCTCTGCCTTTCCTGGTCCTTCAAATGGAACCACAGGGACATCTGATGTCCTCTTTTGCACCCTTCCTGAACTACAGAAAATCCTGGGCTCAGTGGTTCAAGCCTTCTTCGTCTTCACCGAAACCAATGATCCTATTTCTCCACTCCTATCAGGCCTTTTTCCCTCAGAAATATCCATGCAAGAAGCAAGCAGCGTTTTCTATCATTGTTTATTTCTATGGTTAAATTTAGAGACCCAAGCCAATTTCTCCCAAGATTCTTCCTCATCATTCAATCCTCAGCCTCAACAGCAGCACTGAAGTGTGTGCAGCATGAGAAAGAAGAGATGAACTCTGACTTTGATCTTAAAGGAGAAATAGGAGATGGTCAAGTAAAGAAGCAATGGGCAGTGTAAGGAAAAGTAAACGGAGTCGTGAAAAAGACATAGCTTCGGAACCAGCAAGAGCTCAGTTTTGCAGAGTGCAACTTTTTGCTCATGCCTACATCTCTCACTCCTCGCTGGGCATTGTGGGGTATGTGAGATGGAGCCTTGCTAACCATTCCCGACCCGCAATAATGTGAGCAAAGACAACGCTCCCTCCTTTCTGGGTGCTGAGAAGCACATGGGTTATAGGCCTGTTGAATGCACTCACTGTGCAGTACAATAAGCAGTGCCATGCCTTCTTTCTCCTCAGTACGGACTGGCCTCAGTGCGGACCATAAGGAGGAGCCCTGTCAACCATGTGTGCCTGAATGAAGTGAACAGGAGTAAGTGGGTGATGCCTTAGTCCCTTTGAACTAGACAGTAGAGACAGAGCTACAGAGAAAACTGAAGAAAGGGATGCTTTAAATCTGTGTATATAAATCCTGAAAAGATTCCAAGCAACCCTTGCAGATGAAGTGATTGCCTATTAAGGGATCTTAACCAAAACTCAAAATAAGAAAATACAAGAGGTAGAAGATAATTGAAAAAACTAATGCAACATTAGATTCAAATCTTAGCTCCTGTAGCTACTGAAAACATCGTTTTAGAAGCTAAACCCAACGTTTCCAGTAACCACAGAAAAAGTTAAAATAAAACTTGCTATGGACGCACTTATGTTATGCTTGATGGAGGGAGATAGGAAGATGTAAGAACCAGGACACACGAGACATGGCATCTCATCTACAACTCCTGTTTGCTTTACTGAGGGTGTAGTTTCCAACTTCTATCGCCTTCTTCAGCTTCACACTCAGATTCTGCTTCAGCATTTTGGAGCCACTCCACAAGCTTTTTCATTTGTTCAAGGAAGACACTTTCCCCTTTGCAACATGTGCATCTTTATAGCATTTCAGAATGGGCTCCTCCCTCGGGACTTCAGCTTTATAAAAAAGCACCACTATTTTCTGGAAGGCTTTCATGAAATGAATGTTATCATAGCAATACTCCTGCATCCTCAGGAACAGAGTCAGCTTGGCCTGACCTTGAGTAGTAAAGGCAGCAAGGAGAGGGCTATTTTGCATCAAGTGCTTGATGGCTTGCTCTGCTACAAGCTCCTCTTCGTTCTTCCATTCCATGGTGCTCCTTACACTGGACCAGATTCATTCAACGACAAACGTGTTCTGGGATGCTGTTTTTTCATCTTCTCCTTGACATACAAAATTATATCCTTAAATGAATCATCATGGGACACCTGTTCTTGAAGTTCTTTCTGGAGTTCTTTACGAGCTCCTCTGGTTTGCTGATTCTGAACATATTCTGAAAGCTCTTTTAAGCCTGCCTCCGTGAAATGCTTTGTGAAATGTTCGAGGCTTTGTTTATTCACAGGAAAAAGTTCCATCAGTCTGTGATCCGTGCTGACTTTCCGAAGACTTGCGGCTACTGCACTGATGTCTTTTTCATTTATCCATGCTTTAAAGAGCTTTACAGCAAAAGCTGCTGAAACTCCTTATTTAACCAAATTCTCATTAGAAAGGCTATGAAGAATGGGCGCATTAGGTGTTCCATTAGCCAGAAGAACACCAGTCAACATAGCCAGCTTATTCCTCCCTGACTCCAAAAAACCCTTTACAGCGGCTTTTTACTTCCTCTTCAAAACCCTTCTCCAGATAGTTGTAGCACCTGATTAACTTGTTAAAAACCTAAGCAAATGCTTGCATGGCTTCCAGGTCTTATTGTGCTGTGAACACATAGACATCAGTGTGCATCATGTCATCTGCCAGTGCACCACCTGGGCCAGCATTCCCCGGGCCACCAGAATGTCAAAGAGTGTTTCTGCATATGGGCCGCAATCAAGTGTTGCCCCAGAAGCACCAAGAAACTTTGCTACTGCCTCCAAATCAGCACCAGTTTCACTTAAGCCTTGAATAATAGTTTCAAAACTGAGCAGGGTCAAACCTCTCTTTTTCATCTCTTTTTCTGGTTTTAAAATGCTGGCCTGATAGTGTTGGCTTTTGCTGCTTTTAATTGTTCATAAAAGACACCCAAATTTAAGGCGAAGAGAAAAGGTCTAGAAATTCCAGATGTGGCAACAACTGTGGCCGTCTCTGCAGCAATAAATCTTAAGAAATGGAAAGGACTGTGAATCCAAGGTCATCACCACTAGTTCAGTGACAACAGGAGTCCCCCATTTGGGATGCAGTGAGGAGGGACACTATTCAGGGCAAAAAAGGTCAACTGTGATTCAGCATGGCTGTGGAACGACACATCTGTAAAACGGCTCAGGACAGGCAGCCCAGGCGTTACAGCTCTGGTTTGGAGATACAGCTGTGCTTCACTCCCAGGAGACAGCTTTGCTCTGCACAGCTTCAGCCAATATAGCTGGTCCAGCTGGGGAAACACAGTCTTGGATGGAAACTAAAGTTCACTCCACCAAGACAGTTATATACAGAAGAGTGCCCACCCCTGGTCCCTGATGAGTTTATTTCTATGCAAATGAGTATTCTAAATCCTTATAGTTTCATCAGTCCAAATAGCACCATCTTGATTGGTTGGAATGAAGCCATTCTGATTGAAGATGCAAATGACTATATAGCTGAGCAGCTCCTATTGGACAGGGGAAGTCTCAGTCCCACTGGTCAAATATTGATACTAGGAACTCTCTTATAAGGTCAACTCAGAGGGTGAGAACACAGTGTAGGAGGCTTAGCAGCCCTGCATGTGGCTTCTCCTTGAAAGACAGTGTGTGTGAGGAACAAGAATTGCTTCTAGACTCTGGTTATGAATTTAAGCCCAATTAACCACAAGGAGTCCTTTTTTGACAAGTGTATTCTTCTTGAGGTCAACAGGACTCCAATAGATATTTGTATACCAATGTTCATAGCAACATTGTTTACAAAAGCCAAAGGTGGAAAAAATCCAAGTGTCCATCAACAGAAAAAATGGGAAAACAAAATGTCACACACACACACACACACACACACACACACACACACACACTGGAATACAAAATATGAACAGACTTTGAAACATTATGCTTAGCAAAATAAGCCACACACAAAAGGACAAATATTCTGTAATTCCATTTGTATGAGGCATCTATAATACAAATTCAGAAAGAGTAAAATAGAGGTTCCAGGGACTAGTGAGAAGGGAAAAGGGGAATTATTACTTTAAATAATTTAAACTACAAAGGTTTTTTTGTGGGGATAGTGAAAAAATATTAGGTATAGATAGTGGTGATGATTATAAAACTTCATGAACATATTTAATGCCACTGTATTATACACTTACAAATGGCTAAAAAAACTATTCTGTAATGTATATTTTAGGATAAAAGGTATAAGAATTACTCCTTACAAAGCACATTTTTATGTTAATTTGCTTTCCAAAATCATATTTTTTCACTATATTTATAGTAAATACAAAAATTTTTAAAAACTCATATGTATAGTTTGATGGTACTAAATTCCCTTTAGTATACTATTTCTAATTCTGATTATTGATTTATGTATTTTTGTGAAGTTAGGTTTAAATTTAAATTCATGAAAGGATAAAACTGAAAAATATGGCTGTTTTGACTGCTGTCTAAATTTTTGAAAAATATACTTGTTAATATTCATTATGATTATCCCACAGTCACTTCAGTTATGTGAACAATGTTGTCTGTGTCATTTCTATTTATTTCTACTCTTTGCAAGCAACGTTGGCAAAGATAATTATTTTAAAGAATGGAATCTGCATTTGGCCAAAGGGAATGGGATAAGACAGCAGAAAATTTGCATTTTCTTCAAAATGCCAAAGTTATGAATTTCCAGAGGACTCTAATTTTGGTGCTAAAGCTTGCCAGTCTTTTCTGGATGAGATGCATGATTGAAATTTACTTGAAGTCCTTTTCTTGATTGAAAATGTGGAGTCCAAAAGTTTTCCAACTTAAAATTCTAAGTTTTTCTTCTGAATGATAATGGTAACTAGTAATAATTTTATAACATCAGTGGTCCTATGGATGGCAGCAACTTGTGCTGAAGGAATTCAAATTAGGCCTAGTTTCACAGAAAATATGATGTAGCTAAAGGACAATCAATTTAGCATGCCACATATCATTGAAATGCACAGCATAATTGAACATTGATTTCCTCTCAAACCTCAATATCTCACGGTGTTTAATTACATGATTCCTGAACCTCTCTCTGCATGGGTCTAAACCTAGCCTCAACCATCTATCAACTATGAAAGAATGAACAACATACTTACCCTGTTTGTGCCACAGTTTCCTTGCCAGTGAAATGGGGATAATAATAGGTTCTAGCTAATAAAATTGTGATGAAGCTTAAATGTAAAGCATTTTGAACTGTACTTGCACAGAGTAAACATACAAATTGGTAGTTAATTTTTTCACAAGGTACACACCTGTCCACTCAACATTAATATTTTAGATTAACACTTCATTCATTTCTTGCACTTAATAAAGCTTTATCTCCTTAGTCGACTAGGATTTCTTTCATTCTTCCTACACCAAGCCTGAATTAACAGTACCAAAGAACTCAAGCAACGGTCCTCACCCTTTCTTTTCTACCCCCCAAACAGATGAGCATAACAAAACCCGATGAGTAAAAGAGGCTCATTGCCGGTACTGAATGGCAGACTCTCATCGTAGGATGAATGATTACACTGACACAAGTTTCTGTGAAAGAGAAGCTAAGAGACTACTTGGCTATAGCCACCAACTAGCCCCATTCCCCTGTCTCCTTAGGCTTTTATTTTAAAAACAGCTTGAACTAAAATTAACTACTAGATACTATCATTCATCAGGGTAAGCATCCTTGAGAAGACACATGCACCCTTTGAGCAAGGATGTTTTGAAGTGTAAACATAAAGATTCCAGTAAAACACTCGGGGGCTGGGACTTGTTTGAAGAGCCAAGGCAGGGGCTGCCACCATCGGCAAGGTCTCCCAGAGGCCTCTGACTTTTCAGAGAATCCTTCTTACAGACTTTCCAACCAAGTCCTGTGCCTCCTACAGCTCACGAACACAGCTTCTATAGGAGAAGGCGAGAAAAGATAATGGGGTAGGATTTTATGCCAAATGCTTTGTATTATGGCAACAATATGTTGGTAGTTCTAAGAAGTCTTTCAGGTGAATCTGAACATTTTCCTCCCCACCTCCTTATCCATTCCTACCCGGATCAGAATCACAGTATTAAAAAGAGGTTAAACAGCAAATGTTTTGTTCTCTCTACATTTGAGCATGTGCCATCTGTTCTTTTTGGCATGGCACTACTACCCGGGAGCTAAATAAAAAAATCAGTTAGCCCTGGACAATGGGCTCAGTTGGTAGGAGCGTCATCCATACACTGAAAGGTCAGGGCACATACCTAGGTGGTGGATTGGATCCCCAGACAGGGTAACCATGGAAGGCAACCAATCTATGTTTCTGTCTTGCATCGCTGTTTCTCTCTCTGCCTTCCCTCTTTCTAAAAAGGAAACCAATAAACATATCCTTGGGTGCGGATTTTTATTTTAAATCAGTTAGATGGTGTGACAGGCAGAATAATGACCTCCAAAGACAGCTGCAACCAGTAATGTGAATATATTACCTTACAGGCATAGGGAATGTCACAGATAAGATTAAGGTTAAGGTCACTGAGATAAGGGGATTATTCTGGATTATCCAGGGGGCCTAATCAATTCTCACAAGTTTTTTAAAGCATAGAATCTTTTTAAATGTGACCAAAAAGAGACATGACGCTATAAGAAAGGTCAGACGTGAAGACATGCAATGTTTCTGGCTTTGAAGACAGTGGAAGGAGTTCACAGGCAGGGAGTGCAGGCAGCTGCTAGAAGCTGGAACAGGTGAGGGCCTCGAGATAGCAACACAGGCCTGCTGACCCCTAGATTTTAGTCCAGTCAGACCCATGGACACTCTGACTTACAAAACCCTAAAGAAATTTGTGTTGTTTAAAGACATTAATTTCATGGTAACTTGATACAGGAGCAAAGAAGACTAATGCAGATGGCGGTCAAATTCTGACTTTGACTACTCTTTCTTAAGAATTATCAGAGCTGCCCTGACCAGTTTGGCTCAGTGGATGGGCCTGGAACTGAAGGGTCCCAGGTTCTATTCTGGTCAAGGGCATGTACCTTGGTTGTGGGCACATTCCCAGTGGGGGGTGTGCAGGAGGCAGCTGATCTATGTTTCTCTCTCATCGGTTTTTCTAGCTCTCTGTCCCTCTCCCTTCCTCTCTGTAAAAAATCAATAAAATATATTTTTTTAAAAAAGAAGTATCAGAGAGAGGCAAAACTTAATTTACTCTAATTGTAGACATTTGAGTATATTACAAATGAAAGTTCTTGGTAAGCCAGTAACACCCAATCTTTCACAATTGTGCAGTTTAAAAATGTTCTCATGGTGTTTTTAGTTAACAAGTTCAAGTTTGCTCAAAATGTCCCTAATAAAACAAATATAATCACTTAGCAACCTGAAAATAATGCAGTACAAATGAACAGCTAGTCTCAACTTTTTATAGTCTCCAAAGCAAGATACATATGATTTAACATTTTCTTCCTAAGCACCCCAAAATTACATGTAATATGGCAAATGTTCCAAAACAATGGATACAGTGAAATTTTAAATGAAATTTGCTTACTAGTTTTTCATACCATGAATATAGTAATATTTCACAATCTTGAATATAATAATCAAATCGTGTATGCCCAGATTAGAAAAAAAAGTGGAGATCTTATGCAACTTATGATTCCTAAAAATGATAAATTTATTTATGAACCACGACTAAAATGAGAATATGTAGGTATATAAAATTTATGATATATTACTTTAGGGTAGAAAAAACACTCCACATTTTTGGCCCAGAGGAAATATGTACTCCCAAGCAAATGTGCCTTTTCTCAGCACCTTCTCTGCTCAATGCCCAGGGGCCCATGCAGTGCAGACATCAATGAATTAAAACAGTTTAATCAATGTATACAGTATTTCAATTGGAGGAGCTAGAAGCAACGTGTGTGAAAACTTCTAAAACACTTTAAAATGATTAATGCAGGGGGTGTTGTGCTCTTCTTATACCATTTTCATCTTTGGAAAACAACTCTTCAACCCCAGAAGAGTGAAAAAGAGAAAGAAATTATAAGTACTACATACATCTTAATAAGCAATTAACCATTATAATGGTTCATTTTCTTAATGTATTTTTAGTACTCTGTTATAAACATAGAAATAAATACGAGCTCCCTGGTGATCATTCAAATAAAATTTTGAGATGTGAGAACTGTCACCAGGATTGCAGTTCATATATAATCCATTCATTGGGTCAGTCAGGAGGCAGAAACCATACCAATTACTTGATCAGAGAGAATTTAACTAAAGACTTGTTCATGTAGGGATTTGGAGGAAGGGAACTTGGAGAAATCACATTCTAGTTTATGTTCTTCCTGGTACCATCAACACTCAGATCACTCTACTTGCTGAGAGATTGCTTTCCTATATGGAGACCAAAAGGATGGGATGAGGAGAAAATATTTGAAAAGCATTTAGAAACCAAAACATGCCTTCAAATACTAAACAACATCAACACCTGAAATTTGAAGAGGATAAAACATAGCAATGGAGGTTCATGTCACAGCCTAAGTCACTGGAAGGAACAAGACTTATAAATTAGAAATTACTGCCCCTATCTCCACTCATTTCTACTCTCTTTCTAATGCTCCTTTTATGCTGATATTCAAAATATAAATGTGTATGAATCATCACAAAAGAAAACAAATAGTCCTTCTGAATTCATTAATCCATTATTGTTTATTAAATACTGGTTGTCAGGACAGCATCAGGGACTGGTAAGGGAGTTAACACAGTCCATACCCTCACAAAGCTTTGATTCTGAGGTGATATTCAGGGTTGCATAATATTCATTATATATTGTATGCAAAGTAAAGCTAACAAAAACCTTGTCAAATAAAGCTTTTCAAATTTCCCTGAGAATGTACTAAGTCTTTGGAGGTGAGGACCAGAGGGGCACGCATAATCTCTGTGCATTATTTATCAAGAAGTAAAAGGGGTTCTAAAAGAATTGTCAAAAAAATCTTTCATGTTTCTCACTTGGCACATCGAGACAGAAAGCAAGGGTACTTTTTAATACATATCCACCACAGATATGTGTTAAAAATGAAAGTCAATTCCTAAAGGTTTTTCCAACTTAAAGTTATTAAAAATCCTCAGGCAAAAATACACCATATTTCCCATATTTTAAAAATACATAGTTTTCACATTTAGCATATCTAAAATTGGGATTTGCCTTAAAAGTCTTTTATATACTTAATTATTATCATTTCAGTGGTACAACTATAGTCAATTGTTTAACAGAATATAAAAAATTATGATACACAAATGAGAACCAAATAATTTTTTTTAAATAGTGATTATTATTGAAAACACATAGCTTTCATTTAAAAATAATGACAAAAATAAATTATACATTTATAGCCAGAGAAATATTCAAGCAATATTTTAAACTTTTTAATCTTTGATGATTGTGAATCAAATAAGACTTTTAGTTAAGAAGACTGTAATAATATACATATCTTATAAACAAGATTGAAACTAATATACACCTGCATAATGACAGTGACTTTTGCCAAAGGACTAAATACAGTATCTTTTTAGTTTTATTAACTTATATTGCAATGGAAAATAAAAGACAATTGTGTAAAATTGATTAAACAATTTATTATATCAGCCAATAATTCCAATACTAGGCATTGATCTAAAAACTGAAATCATTGTGAAAATGGAATAAAAATTAATATTGTCTCTTAATGCCATTAGTAGAAAATAAATTAAGTATAGAAAATCAGAAATACTCTTATCTTGATTTATAAAAAAGGAAATTAACAGAACTGATTTGATTTTGCATACAGTTCACCACCTAAAATTAAAATACTATTTTGATGGAAACTCTGAATCTTTATCTACATCTGGGGTCAATTCTAGGAAAAATAGCAGTTGGCTAACTCAGTGTTTTGTGTCACCTCTGATTTCCTCCATGCATACTGTCCATGATTGCTTGTTTTTTGTTTGATTTTTTTAAGGGAAAATATCTATTATAAGAAACAAAAAAAATGTTTTTTATAATCTAGAAAGACCCCAAAAATTCTGATGGGGGGGTTGGGGTGGGGGATGTTGCTAATAGATACCTATCTAACCTTGGGAAAGTTATGTTGCAAAACTGCTCAGAAGACAAAAGAAAGAAGAGAAACATGGCTTTATATGGCTGATCTAAGTTCTTACTATGTGCTAAGTATAAATTTAGATCCTCAAAATAACAGTATATAATGCTCATTAAGGATGAGGAAACAGGCTTAGAAATTTTAAATGCTCACCCGGGTTCACTTAGTGTTGAATCTGAGCTTTAAACTCAAATACTATCAAAAGATTAGCTATAAAATCTATTCTTCACAATGCACCTGTCCAGAGTATACACATCTCACTTCAAATATTCCACAAATAATTCTGTAATAGTGATAATTACAACTCTGTAATAGTAATAATTTCTATTGAATATTCTCTTTCCCATTTTAAGTACTAGTAAATGGATGTCTTTGTTAATCTACTCCAATAAAAACACTGGGCATATATTTTCAAAGTCAAAAAATAAATTTAAATATTACTTATTGTAAATAAGTTCATTGTAGAAACTGGCATGAAAATCAGTTCTAGGCCAATTTCTCCTACAGTTTGTATAGAGACCTGTGGGAGCCCCTTACATGTAGCGTGTGGATTAGGGTTTCTGTTTAGGGTTCGAGTTTTGGAGAAGGCCGTACACAAAATGAAGAAAGAGACTAGAAGGAATTAATTTGGAATAATGGGGACCAGGCGTAGTATCTACCTCTAGTGGCTGAGACTGCCCACTGTTTTGGTCTTGTTCAAAGCTTTTATTAGGGCAATGGGGGAAATAACCATATTCTTATCCTTAGGGCAGGAAATTCTAAACAATGACCAGTCTCCGGTAGAGACCTAAATATATGATTTCATGAATAAAAAGTTATCTAGAAAAGGGTATTTAAAAAGCCGTTTGCCCAACATGAAGATTTTTAGCGTATTTTTGATTTTCTAGTGTAAGAATAATTTTAACACTGATAGGCCCTACAGAAGATCTGTTAAATGAGAATTGTTCTTGTGTTTTTGTATTGTGGAAGTGGGTCAGGGAGAAGGCTCTGATGTTTACATTTTCCAGGGTTTAGGAATGCGCAGCCAGGATTGAAGACCCGAACTCAGTGGATGGGTTTGAGGAATGGTTGGTGCAAGAGGAGGATGGAACAGTAACCACAATAAATCAGACAAGGATGTAGAAATGTAATATTTCAAATACCCTTGGGTAAGTAGTATACTGGAGAAGAAGGCAACAGAAAGACATTGAATTATTTATCTGCACATTTCTTTCTTTCTCCTAGAGTAAGACCCAAAACCACACTCACTGTACAATAATACACTGAATAGAATTTATCACACACTGAAGTGCATATTCAACCATGAGTACATTCTGGGAGTTTTGTGTCCAGCATTTAGTCACTAGAAAGTCAAGCTAGCAATAATAAACTGAGTTTTGACCGAATATATCAGAAGAGACTTACAATGACCAGAAAACAAAATTTGATCATTTAGAAAACATACTTTAAAACATGCTGTAACACAGGTTTCAGCATGAGAAGATTGCTTCTGAACTTCCCCAAAGAACTAACTAGCCATTCAAATGCATGTGTTCTAACCCTCTTTAAAACATCTGATTTCAAGTTCTGATTTCTATTTTTAACTTCATGAATGGAGAAACAGTGAACATTTGAATGGAGATGTCCAGGGATTTTCATACCTCCTATGTTTTCCACCTATGTGGCATTTTAGATTTCTTGGCATTTCATAAGTAATATATAATATGTGAGGGAGGTATACAGATGCCAAACCTCTGTCTGCAGAGACAACTTTTCAAAGGATGGAAATAGAAACTGAATTTGCTAAAAGGTTTCCAGGCCTGGAAGTCTCAAGAGTTGGGTTGAAATTTGACTCTGTGGAACTGAAACCAGTAGGTAATATTTAAAAGCAAAATGTGGGCCTTAAAGAACATTTCACATGCTGACTATAGAGAATGGAAATAACTCTGGGTGTCTAGGAGGGGCACTGACAGTCTGTAACAAATGGTAAGTCACAAACCAAGTCAACCATGAGACCAAGAAGAAAAATACAATGACACTGAATTGTTATGGGGAAAAGTGAGTCTTTCTTAAGTCTTTAATTTCCTGGAAGTCTGTTTATTTTTTTTAAGTTTTAGAAACATACTAACCATAGGCATAATATATTGCATAAGTTTTTTTTTTTTCCTTTCCAAAATGAGGGCTTTTTATGTTTTAAGATGTAAATCATAGCTTTCTTTTAAAATTTTTTTAACTCATGTTCTAAATAAGTACATTTTGCTGAATATAGAAATGAAGAATTATTGGCTACTACAAGGCTACTGTCGTATGTACAGCCTTCCTTTAACTCACCTCCCTCATTACTCTGCCCTACTTACAGAGTCAAAATTTCACAGCTGTAGTAACCTTAGTTATGCTGACACAGCCTAACCTTTACCTTCTTGTTCCTCTTCTCTTCTATTAAATTATTAGAGGCCCAGTACATGACATCCAAGCACTGAGTGGATGGGGGGCATCCCTCAGCCTAGTCTGAGGCTTTTTGCCTGCCAGCTTAGGCCTGCTCCTGGCAGGCAGACATCCCCCAAGGGGTCCTTAGCACTGCCATAGAGGTGGGATGGGTTCCCATCACCACCCCTGTGCTTGCCAGCTGTGAGCCCAGTTTCTGGTTAAGTGGTGCTGCCCCTGTGGGAGAGCACTGACCACCAGGAGGCAGCTCCTGCATTGAGTGTCTGCCCCCTTGTGGTCAGTGCATACCATAGTGACCAGTTGTTCTACCGTTTGGTCGATTTGCATATTAGGATTTTATTATACAGGATATTTGTATTTAAAGATATAGGAATTTAGAGTCAGAAGCAGCTTTAAAATTATCCCTGTAATGATTTGTCATTAATAATCCTGAAGTACTACCAGAACAGATGAATAGTCAAGCAGGAGAAAATCAAGTAAGTTGCACCTCTTTCTTGCTGAGTCTCTGTCTCAAAGCAAGGAAGGTAAGTCAACTCTCACATTCCTACTGGGCCTTAAACTCAATGGTCACTGTCCTAAAGCAGCCAGTCTCGATAGTGTAGAGGCTAACCTGCTGGAGAATCTAACTGCTGCAGTCGTCCTTCACTGTCATCTGTACTAAAAGATGCAGCATCTCCACCCAGAGCTCTTGGCTTCTCATGAACTTTCTTCAGTGGCCTAACTTTTGTTTGTCTTAACTCCTGCCCCTTGGTCCTAGGACAGAATCATCCAAAAGAAGTGATCAGTGAATATTATGGGCTGAATGCTTGTGTCCCTCTCTAAATGTGTATGTCGAAGCCCTTTCCCCATTGATAGTATTTGGAAATGGAAGTGTGGGAGGTTATTAGGTTTAGATGAGGTCAGGAGAGTAAGGCCCCCATGACAGAATTAGTGGCCTTAGAAGAAGGAGGAGGAGAGATCAGAGTTCTTTCTCTCTGCACTACTTGAGCACACAGTAAGAAGGGGCTGTCTGCATGCTAGAAAGCAGTCCTCCCTGGGAACTGAATCTTCCAGCATCTGCATCTTGGACTTTGAAGCCTCCAACTCTAAGAGAAATGAATGTGTTGTTTAAGCCACTCAGTATATTGTGTGTGTTAATAGCAACTAGATCTAAGACATAGAATCATAGTCTTCCCTTGATGGCAGCCCAGGACATTGCTTCTCACCCAGTGTGGACACCCCAAATGTCTCTTTCAGTCAGCACCTGGAGAGCCCTCAGCCAATGACACTCATTCTCCCAAGGACTATTAGCCCGGTTGTCATTCTCCACCTGTCCAGACATCACTCCTCTTCACCAAACCCCACTAACCAAGTATGCCCAATAGACATGCGTGTATATATGACATGCAAATTGAAAAAGATGAATGTAAACCTTAAATGGCTATTTATATTAGTACAGAATATAATAAAATTATGGAGTTATAAATCTGATCATTGCTGCTGCAGTACCTTTATTCCACAGCTAAGGAAACAGAATCTCAAAAAAATCAATAGCTGACCCAAATTCATGGAGTCAGGGTAGAAAAGGGCACAGGGACAACACTGTCCATCTCTGTTGCTCAGCTCTTTTAATGCTTTAAATGATCATTTTTTATTCTATACAATATCAAGAAAAAGGCTTAAGGTAAATTTTTAAAATTGCACACACATGCATATGCCCCATTCTGTCTTCTAAAGGTTTGGAAACATTGATATCACCATGTGTGCTTAATATTTTGCCACATGCTGTGATTACAGCATGACAAATCAAAGCCATAATAATAACCATAGCTTCTTGTTTTGCCGATTTAAATTGTCATCGCCTAAACCAAAAATCTTCCACATCAATTGAAACAAAAATCAGACAGACATGCTTAATGGAGAAATAAACAAGGCAAGTGTGCTTAGGCAAGATATACCCACCCCATTTGGAAAGACTGACAGCTGCACAGAGTCTGTCAGCAGGAAATATGCCGGGACCATTTGTAAGAAGCTGTAATCAGAAACCAAAGGAGGTAAAAATCATTTCTTTGGGGAAGAATCAAGGAAGATTTCATGCAAGAGGTCTCAAGTTCGAATTTAGACAAAAAAAAAAAAAAAAAAGACAGAGGGTGACATGGAAAAGGAAGGAAACCCTTTCAGCAAAGAAGCGCTTACAGGTGGACAATGCAGGATCTTTCTGGTGAGCAGTGACTGGGTCAGTGGTGCAGAAGACAATGGAGAACTGGGGAGGCAGGGCACAGCCAGCCAGATCTTGGAGGGCTTATAATTGCTTGCCAAAATGTTGCTTTAATTTAGTGGACAAGGAAGCCAAGGAAAATGATCCTTAACAGAAAAATGATCAGGTCTTTGTTCGTTACAAAACTTACTAGTATAAAATAAAAACAAGTAATAATCTTAAAAGATTTTCCAATGTTCTCCTTCCTATTCTTCAGTTAGACATTCAGAACCTGAACGGTCCAGATTATCACCAGTTATCGGTGAAACCTTATCACCAGGGTTACCCTTTCATGGGAATTTGTTTAATCTTTTCAAAATCTGCTGATGCTTTCCCTTGCTGGCTGCCAGGGCTCTGGCTCCAGCTCCAGCCCTCACTTAGCAGGTCCTTGGCTGCCCTTCCCCATTCATCCATCACACGCTTAGAGTCCATCCAAAACCCTGCAGCCCATCTCACTTTTTCCATTTCTTGTAATGCTCATGTTACATTGGCCTCTTGTACACCTGAAAATTAGATTCAAGCAATTTCTGGTTCTGATGCTTCAAGCACTTCATGCCTTTGTGCTTACAGAGGGACCTTCAGGGGCCCTGGGGCACCTGTCTTTCCGAGACTGGATTTAGGGAGCTCTCATGGTCAAAGTTCAGTTCGATAAAAAATGATAGAACAAGGATGGTCCTGGAGCTGTTTGTGAAGTTGAGTTAAAAAATAGCAGGGTGTTTCTTAATCTGATTTCTTATTCCTAAAATGACCGCGACAGGTGATCTGCCTCCTGTCCCTGAAATATTTTTCATGAATTTTAAGCCACCTTATCCAATTATTTAGTGTTCTGATGGTAGCAGCTGAAAATTACAAATGTTTTAACTTCATAGAAAGAGAATATTTATTTGAAATGTACAAATCTCTATTTATTTAAATCCCTATTTCCATAAATAAATTTCTCTTCCCATCTATTTCCCTCTCTATATTTCATCCCCAAGCACTTATTACAAAAGACTTCCTCAGCAACTTTGCATTCAACAGTTTTAAAGATAAGAAGGCATTCCTTATAGAAATATGCCCATTTTAGAGATGAAAATACTGAGATACAGGAAAGATGTATTTTATGTTTATTGGTGAAGGTAGTTACAAACCGAGTAGAGAAACTCAAACCTCCCAATCCCTAGTCTGTTGAGAAAGTTATAACCATGATTCATAAGAAAGTGATCATAATTCTTTCCTCTGTTTTGGAAATAATCTTAGCTTCTGGCTAAAATATCAATTACATCATATCAATTAACTCAAGAACAGAAAAGACTAAGACCTGGCTGGCCTAGCACTTTAGAAGGAATCCAGCTTTGGCTCAAGAAATCTCTTACAAGAATGAACTAGTTTCAGTAGCCAATGCAGAATGCTTTCATTTGCATAAATCATCTTGCATCAAATTCTTGATTTAGTAAATGCTACATAGGCATGACATGTTAGTTTCTGTACTAAGAAAAATTGTTTCATTCAGCTTAGAAAATAATTTTTGTCTGTCTTTTTATAAAATGTTATTCATATAAATTGGTCATTTCCCCTGTATAATTACTATTATTTTATGCAACTATTTTAATACTATCATAAATGTTGTTTAATATCTGAACATTATAGAAATAGCTCTCAAGAACATTGTTATATCTGCATTAAAATAATCTCAGTCCTTCATTTTTTATGAAAATTGTCTGTTTTTGGCAATCCTAATGTGTGATAATTGTGTAAATAGTCATGCACAAGAATAATAAAGATTTATTGCTTCTAGAGTAAATTGGAGATAACTGATTTTATGGAACAAAGCCTGGCTTTGGAACTAGGGAGACTGAAGCTTGACCATTTGCTATTTCTGGGGGTTAAGCAAGTTACTTGAAATATCTTTACATGAAATATGGGCTACTAATCACAAAAATGTAGTAAAAATATAATATTATGAATGTATTAGAAATTTCATAGTTCAGGGATGGCTCATATTATGTGCTAAAAAATATTAGTTTTCTTTCTCCTTCCCTTGGATGTAAGAATAGTGCAGCATCATAGTGATGCTTTTTACCAGTATTTGAACCTTATGATTTCACTAGATAAGACCATTCTTAGTTTCACTAGTTCACAAATTAATGATAAAAGAATGAGTCCATTTATTTCTTCCTAATTGCAAAAGCATTTTGCCAACAGAGATCTAAAAATGTTTTAAAGCATACTATCTTTTCCTCAGCCAACTAATACAGTTGTTATCAATTTGATGTTATCTTTCAAATTTTACCTTAAAACCACAGCTCACATGGCTTCGCTCATTATTCTGACAGAAGCTGTTCCTGATTGCATGTAGCATGTACTTGCATAGAGATTAATGGCCTCATCTTTTGTTGTTGTTATTGTTGCTGTTGTTGTGTGTGTATGTGTTTCGAGTGTTTTATGTCATGTTTCAAAACTGTCTCAGACACACCAAAAGGAGGATCCAATGTCAAACAAGGATTTAATGTTAAACCTAAAGTTAAACAACAAGGCAACTTACTAAAGAAAGACAAGTTATAAAGGACGTGAAAAGGGGAAAAACAGAAGGGGGGGTAAACTAAGGAGCTCAAGAGAACAGTGAAACAAGCGAGAAGAAAATTAGTTAAACAGTTGAATATTCATTAAATACTGAGCTACTTAACCATCTCAGAAAATTGGAAATAGAGGTTAATCCAAGTTCTAAATATATTAATCTGAATGCATCTATGACTTCTATCCAGGCTGATTCAATATGTCACTTGAAGCAACTAACATACACCTGAAAAAGAAAACCATGTGACCTGGGATGATCTACGTTGTGTGGTGTGTGTTTTCCAATTTGCTCATATTTGGCTATATCTTGATATAAGTTCCAAACATCGAGGGCCTTCTACAAGCCATGGAGAGAAGCCTTAGAGAAAAACTAACGCTGCCAATACCGCCATCTCAAACTGCTAGCCTCCAGAATAAGGAGGAAACAAGTTTCTATTGTGAAGCCACCCAGGAGGTGGTGCTTTATACGGCAGCCCTAGAAAACTAATACAACCAGGTATCTATTTGCTGAAACCATTTTATGAGTTCATAAAATTAAAGAATAAGATGCCTTAGTTCCCCTCCAACTCTGAGATGTCACCATCTGTCAAAAAAGAAATGGTGTGGGGATGAAAGTTTGTTATATGTCTGTTAATGTCTCTTTCAATTTGAATTTTCTGGAATCTTACCGACTTTCTTTCACACCCAACTTTTTTTATTTACCCAAATTCTCCTTACTCTAATATTCTATACTGCATGTCTCTCTACTGTGCCTTACTCTTTGTCGATTTTCATAATGTAATATACACCATTATCAAAATAGGTACATCTTAATGCTTATTTTCCATAGGGTCAATCCACAAACGATGTTCTGTTATCTATTATCTATGTAATAATATTGACTTACTCACTAGACTATCAACTCTTTGAGACAAAGGCCATTGTATTTATTTTGCTTTACATAGAAAATAAAATATAGTAATTAGCATAAACTAACTAGCCCATTTATCAATATTTAATATACCATAATTAATGTGATGTGTCTATGATGACAGTGGTGTCATATTCTTCTTGGGGGTCTTAAAACTGCAATACTTAGGACCAGCATACTCAGGAATCATGACATTGAATGCACCAGGAAGAAAGATATTTAATGAATACTTACTTTAGTGTCTTCATTTGCAAAATAGGAAACCATCTATATATATATAAAAGCCTAAGCAACCATTACAACTGAATGACTGGAACAACCAGTCAACCAGTCACTATGATGTGCACTGACCACCAGGGGGAAGACACTCAACATAGGAGCTGTCCCCTGATCATCAGTGCGCTCCACAGTCAACCTATCACAGCTAGCCAACCTCCCCATGTTCTCTCCACCTCCCTCCCCCCCCAATCCAACAGGCCTTGACTGGCAGCTGGCAGGAGGCAGGAGGTCCCGGTCAGCAGCCTGGCTGGCAGCCAGCAGGCCCCAGCCAGCCCAGCCCCAATCAGGACTGGGTGAGATAGCCTGATAGGCCCTGATCACCGGCCAGGCCTAGGGACCCCTCCTGTGCACAAATGTTGTGCACTGGGCCTCTAGTATTTTGAATAATGTAGTATACATATTTTACTACTGAGGGCCATCACCCACTTTCCTTTGTTGCATCTAACTTCATTTTTTCTCTTCCCCTATTATACTTGTTACTGCAATACTTCTGTTTTTTTATATACTAGGCAAAGATCCTTACTAACTTCTTTCAAACTTTATCCCCAAGCTTCTTCAGCTAAATTAGCTGCAAATAATGATTTATGTATAAGCAAAAACTGAAAAGAGCTGCAATGTCCAGGGGAATTGGGCTAAAAAATATTAGAGATCTAGATTTTATCAGATTCATAAGCAAAATTTGGAAAAGCAGTCATAATATAAAATAGCAGCTCCCAGAAACTTCTTCAAGTTTATCTTCTTCAGAAATTGACTCAATTCAGTTTCCTTCATTCTCAGAAGCCTCATTGAAATTCTCCACAAGATCTGGAACTTCATCATCCTCCTCTCCAGTAGCAATGGTGCTTTTCTGCTGGAAACTGATTGTTTTCACCAACTTTGGTTGCTCTGAAAGGTCAGAGCTATGCACCCACTAAGTTGAAACATTGTTAGTTAAAGCAAACCCCAATTACATGTAAATTCTTGCTTTGAATTTCCTGTCTAAGGATATGGGTGTTTTTCCAAAAGACTCAATAAAAGGCTGGTGAGGCCCAGGCACCAGCAGGCAGTCTTACCCACTAGAGGTAGACTCCACGCCTGGTCCCCCAGTTTCCAAATTTATTCTCTTCTAGTCTCTCTCTCTTCATTTTGTGTGCGGCCTCCTCCAGAACTGGAGCCCAGAATAGGAACACTGAACCACACTGGACGTGTAAGGGGCTCCCATACTTTTCCATGCACGAATTGTTTGGGCAGAGCTTCAGCCAGTCTCCCTAGCCTCGTCAGACTGCCTGCACCAAGCTGGTTTAAGATGCTGGTAGCATTTCTGTCAGCTGCTTTGTCCCAGCATGGCCTGTCATGGTGAACGTGTTCCCTGCCAGAGATGCCTGAACTTTAGGGTTGTTAAAAGCCAATCACTGTTCCTTGGTTTGTGAACACATTTACCTCTTCCATACCCGAGATGCTGTTTAGCTTTAACTTCTTTAGGGATAACTGAAGTTTTTTATTATCTGCTGTATCTGTTCTGTGAACCACCTTTCTAGTAGCAATTCCTTCCCACCAAAGCACACTTGTGCCTACAGTTTGGTGAGTTTCTCTTGGTTCAAGATCATTTCTTTCATCTTGTTAGAGAGGAAACGGGCCAACTAGGGGATTAGGGCTGATGCTCAGGGGGTCTAGGGCAGACCAGCTGAGAATAATCTTCACTGTAATACTTCCTGCTTTCCTACCTTTTCACTTTTATCATCCTTCCTGATCCAAAGAAATAAAGACTGGAAATGGAGAAATAAAGAAAATGGAGACAATTTTATAGTGCTACATTGGCTAATATTTGCACCAGCATATAGATAAGTTTTGTCATAAACACAGTAAAGTCTTTACAGATACTTCTATAGTTATCCAACTGAATTAATATGTATTGAGATTCAACTATGTATAAATCAGACTCCCATTCATAAGACAGAGTATTATGAGCACTTATAATGGAGTAAGATTGGATAAGAGAAGGCAAAATCCACTAGAGGAGCCATTACAAAAAAACAACAACCATGATCTATTTCTTAAACAAACTTACAAAAGGCTTGTGTTTTGCCATGACTTTGGCTATATCACAAAGCAAAAAATGATTTATCCCTCTGTTTACCAATGCTTGGCCTTGAACATAAAAAAAATATTCCTATTTATAAATTTACTCTCAAAATTATTACTTGGTTGTTTAGAAAATCTTGAAAATGTTGGATGTACTAAAGAAAAGGTGAAATCAGATGCATGTTGGACTAAGCAACTTAAAATGTTTTCCAAACATTTTTGGTTTTATAAAATCTAAATTTATTTTCTCAGAAATCATCAAATGCTTGTTTATACTGAAAAAAAAAACATGAAACTATTTTCCAATCTCTTTCATTTAATTTATACTGCTTTTTAAGAATTACTTACTTTACCAAAAAACCATGATTTTTGTTGTTTTTTTGCTGAAATTAATATTATCTTTAACCTAGCAAGAAGAAATCTGAAAACTTATCAGGTATAGGTGGCTCTTAATGTAAATTTTAACTTAGTTTAAAATTTATGACATTGTTTTTGAAAAAAGAGTAAAAGTGTGTATATTTTCCCCAAAGATCTCCTATCTCCTATCCAAAAAATAATCCTAGGTACAATGTCATTCAAATAAATGCATCTCAAAAATGTAATGAAGGAAAAGGTACTATATGTTATACAAAAATATTATTTTCTCACTTGATAGGTCAGTTTTATTTATAATCAAAAGGGAATCAATTTAGAGGAAAAAAATGTTTTTTATATACAAAAATATTTATACTCAGAAAACTTAAGTACAGATAGTAATACCAACACTAGTTTTATTATAATTATATATTTTTTCTTTATATATCTATGAATAAATTATATGTCCATAGTTAGTTCACTCATTCAGAGAATATTTTGGGGGGAAATTCTATGTGTCAAGCACCATTCTGGGCTCTGGAACCACAGTGTCTACAGTAAGACAGTTTCTGCTCTTAGGCAGTTGACATTCCAGTGGGAGGCAGCAAGCCATTAATAAGGTAATTTCAGGAAAAAATAAAACAAGTGATGGAGTACATAATGATGGTGGGAGGAAGTACATTCAGATAAGCAGACAGGAAAGCTATTCTGTAATGAGGAGGTGATGGCTGAGCTGAGATTTGAAGTGGTCAGCCATGGAATGATTCGGAGGCAGAATTCCTGGCAAAAGAAATAAGTGTGAAGGGTACTTAATAAGTGGAGTACTCCTCTGGTAGATTAAAGAAGGTAACAAATTCTTAGACACTTTCTTTTTATTACAAAGTGACATTTTGTTTTCCTCCCCAGAAATCTGAGCAGGCTTACAATCGCTTTGACCAAAAGAGGGTTAGAAGTGAGTCTGTCCCAGTTCCAGGCTAGTCTCTCAGATAACTGGCAGCTTCCACCTGGATCTCAGAGCCCTGAGCAGACATGTAATCTCTATTAACCCTCCTGCAGAGAACACTGAGACTTCAAATAGAGGCAGATTAAAAGACGCCCAGCCTAGCCCAGCCTTCCCTGCCTGTCCTCTGGGCTCCAGACAAGTGAAAGAAACTATTTTTGATGCCTCCACGCCCCCTTCCCAGGCAGCAGCCAGTTGAATACATTATGGAAGCAAAAGAATCACCCAGCCAAGCTCCAACTGGAATTTCCAACTCACAAGCTTGTGAGAAATAAGATGGTTGTTGTCTGAAGCCACTAAATTGTGGAGAAGTTTGTTATGCAGCAAAGAGCAAGCTTTTCTAGAGCAGAAGACCAGTATGGTAGGACATGATGAACCAAGGAGACCATGATCTGGAATGAACCCAGGCATTGTATTCTGGGTCCAGTTGAATGATAAAATAAAGTGTGATTCTGACATAATTTATATTTTTAAAAGTGCATCCTTGTTTCCTTTCAGAAAATCAATTTGAGAGAGGTGAGAGAATAAGTAGGAAATACAAATTTCAGAAAAAATATTGTAGCCATAATTATCTCATTTAATTCTCAGATTTTGAACTAGCAACCTGTATTACCTTTATTTTACAAATGAGCATATTAAAGAACACAAAGGTTAAATAATGTTCCCAGTGTTGCACAGATAATAAAAGGCAAATGTATGATTGAAAGTCAGGTTGATTCCAAATTAATTCTCTAAAACAGGGGTTCTCAAAGAGTGGTCTCTGACCCAGCAATATTAGCCATCACCTGGAAATTTGTTATAAATGCAAATTCTTGGGCCCCAACCCAGACCTACCAAATCAGAAACTCTCAGGCTGGGAGCCATGACTCTGTGTTTAGACAAATGCTCCTGGATATCCTGATGAATGGTCAAAAACTCTCTGTGACAAAGAAAAGAGTGCTTAGAACTGAACTCGTTGGGCACTTTTGACTGAAAACAAGAAATCAGCTTAGGAGAATGAAGAGGAGCAAGAGGAGTAGAAGGGAACATAGGAGACGGTGTTAGCCAAGACAAAACAATGTTTCAACAAGGAGAGGTCACATTGTGCCAAACGTTGCTAAACAATCAAGTAAAAGGAGGACAGAGCATGACTGGTGGATCTGCCAGGATAGATGGAAGCCATTGGACAGCTTCAAAATGACTGATTTTTGAGGACTGGAATAAAATAAAGAGCAAATAAGAAGAGAAGAAAGGGAAACAAAATAGTAACCAATCCTTTTGAGAAGTACGTAATTTCTGTGTAGTTTAGACATATGAGATGATGGGAGGATTTAAAATAAGTACTATTTTTTCTTAGATAAAAGATATTAAGGCATTTTTATATCCTATTAAAGCCATCCAATAGAGGGAGAAATTGAAATTGAAAAAAAGAGGGAGATACAATAATGACATGAGCAATGATCTTGAGTAAACAAGGGTAGGGCATTTGTCTTAAGGTAGGATCATAAACTCCTTATCTTAACAGAAGGTGGAGCAAAGTATCTTGGACTAGATGAAGCTTAGTCAGAAGATGTGGTGGGAGATGAGATGGGTTTTGTCAGTGAGTTTACAACTTATCAGTGATGTATCAGCTGAGGTGACATCAGGGCTGGAAGTGGTATGAAGAAGAGAAGGTGTATGATAACTTTCTTAGAATGTAGGAATGAAAATTCAGTGAAAGAATGGAGAACTGCTAGTTAGTGCAGGAGACCATCTGGGATTTGTGGTTATTAATTTAATGGGAGAACACTGGCAAGAGTAATTTTCTCCAGCAAGTTGAGTCTAAGACTGGGCTTTTTCTGGGTTAATATAGTAAAATGAGATAGGAGAAAGACTGTTTCCAAGAAAGCGATTTCATGGTAGACCCTGGAATGAAGGATTTCAATGTGAGTAAAGAGGAAATGGAACTGTAAGTAGGATGCTATGCAGTGAAAAAGAGAGCCAAAGGGGTAGGACTCCTGGAGGGGTTGAGAAATTGTGGGCTTAGGAGCACCAGAATAAGTCAGCCAGATGGATAAAAGCAGTGGCTAGAGACTCAGATCCCTGAAACAGAGATTTTGGAGTTTACATAGTCATTATTGATTCAGAGTCGCAGGAAAGACCATGGCAGTGTGTGGCTGAGGTGGTTGGAGAAAAAAAAAATCACTGGAGTGAAAGGAAGTCAGGTATGGAAAGACCAACATACCAGACAGATCAGAAAGGAGGTAGCCAACAGCAAGAATGGTGACATGAGTCGTGATAAAAAGAGCATCAGTGAACAAGGTGCTAAAGTGTGTGCATGCTTGCGTATAAAAAGAAAGTATATGTTGTATCGCTTCTTCCAGAATATAAAGTTCTTGAAGGTCAGGTTTGGTCTTATCTATGGTGCTATGTGTACAGTGTCATATTTAGAATATAATATTCTGTAATCTGAATATGAATCCATTGCTAACTACTTAAGAAAACTAATCAGCAAAATGGAAAGGTTTAAAGGTAAATAACATTTATTTAAAACCTGATAGGCATAAGAAACTACTAGTTTCCCCACATAAACAATTCTTACATCAGCCTTGGAAGAACACGACACTGTAATTTATTTCATTTGCTCTGTCTGACTATGCTCAACATTCACTTCGTACAAAAACATAGATACAAAAAGCAAAATGTTAAAGAACTGCTTTTAAGAATTGCTATAGTTCTCAAAAATGCTCTGGTTTATGATTGCCATAGTCATAGTTTTTAAATAATTACTAGGTTACTCCATTGTATTCACAATAAACTCTCAAGTAATGGTCTAGATTCAAATAAACAAATGCCAACTCTAAGTGTTTTGTGCTGGAGCCTCACAAAGTTTGAGAATTGAGAGTGATAGTAAATATTATGCAGCCAAAACTCCGTATTTTACTGCTACGAAAGCCAAAACCTAAGGAGCCATATGTTCTGGATCCAAGTGTGTACTGCTGTTCAGTCACCGCGTTGGGCCTAGATTCCACCCTCCCCAATAGTGAACATCCTGTTGAGCGCGCCATGCTTCAGGCTTAAGCTGTCTGCTCAAGTCCTACAAAATGATGGTTATTTCCAACCAAAGAGAATTATGTTTTGTTATTATGCACACATTGGTTTTAATTGGCAAATTTACAAGTCAACATTACATTTCCACCAAATTATTTCTTCCTGAGAATTTTTTCATGTGTTGTTTTCATAAAAACAATTGCGTCTGTAGTCTTCTAGATTTATTATTTTTATTTATTTGCTTTCGGTTTGTATCCTTCTGAATGTTTTTCGTGACTTTACAATGAAACGAAAACAATAATTTAAGGTCTTGATATTCAATTTGTGGTTTAAATGCTGACATTAAGAAATGAACAGTTCTTATTTTTCTGAAGACTACTATTATGATGCAATTTCCTTTTACAGGGCTTTAAAAAAAATGACCAACTCAAGCTTTTATTGATTTATAGAAGATGAAATCATGTTCGGACTTAAAAAGAAAAAAATAACCACCAAGTTAAAAAACAAGTCTTCAGCTGCATTACATTCTCAGTAGTTATAGGTGGGCATTCAATAATCAATATGCTCCTATTCCCTCCTAGAAAAATCTACTGGAGATTTCTAAATTTTTCTCCCAGGTTATAAGAAAAATAACATGCTAAGAAACTTTGATCATTTTCTGGTGGAAACTAATACTTTCTAGGGATTCTTTTACTGATTGTTTAACCTTTTCACTGAAGAGCATCCTTCACGCTGTGTTTACAATTATCAGTGTTTCTCTTAGAACATGATTCAGAGAAAGTGCCAAAACAGTTAAGACTTTACCCCACATAGCACACTAACAGAAAAATTGGATACAATCGCAAAAAAAATTATATGTGTATATGTATATATAGTCAATCCTAGGCTTTCAAGGACTCTATTTGTGAATCCACCTCCTCTATAGAATTTATTTGTAATGGCAAAATACTGCCAGCATTTGGGGCATCATCCACAGCTGTGAACAGAGGGTCAGAATATTTGAGTTGCCTGATGTGTCCATTCCAAGCTGGTGTTGACCAAGATGACTGTCTCTGCCTTCCTGTTTCAGCTTCCAGACTGTAACACATGTCCTTTTCCACAGTCTGCTTAGTGCCACATCTTGTGCCCTTTGTGCTTTTGGTGGTGATCCCACTCTTTAAAGTGAGCATCGTGAGTAGTGCTGAAGAGCTGTCTAATGTTTCTAAGTGCAAAAATACTGATGTACGTTGTGTAGAAAATGTGTGTGCTGGGAAAACTTTAATCAAGGCATGAGTTTTAACTGCTGTTGGTCTTGAGTTCAGTGTTAATAAGCCAATAATGTATAAGGCATATAAGCAAATAAAATCCTAATTATTAAATAAGGTCTGTAAACAGTAAAACACATAAAATAAGGTTATGCATTGATCAATTTACAAAAATGTAAGCAGAAGCTCATGGGAACCTCACCCTGTATTTCCCCTAGGAACAATGGTCAGTATTCACTAATTCAGTGTATGTGGCAATTTTATAGAACATAACTACCAAGAATAATGAGAACTGAACATAAACATATATGAGTATGCATACACATCTATTCCAAACATGTATGAAAGAAAACCTCTAACTTAGAAGATATATATTAGGAAACATTATTTATGACATAATTCTTATCTTTCTGTTCTCTACATTTAGGGTTCTGTTCAGAGCTGTTCTGAGATCATTACAGGGAATCTAAACTAATAAAAGCGAAATATTAAAATTAACCGTTTCTCCGAGACAGGGTAAGCCACGCACACCAGCCAGTCAGAGCGGCTGTATGCAAATTAGCCCAGCCAACATGGAGGCCGCCACTCCCGGACCTGAGTAAAGGGCAGTTTCCATTGCGGCAGGAGCGAAAGTGAAGCTGCGGCCTCTCCACTTAAACTGCCTCTAGCGAAACACAGATTTGAAACATTTGAAACAATATAACAATCACAGAATCCTCGGGAGCTGAAGGACACAGCAGCCCGGGCCTAACCAGTAAAAGTAACAATTGTTTCATTATAGACGCTGCGAGGTGAGGCAGAGGAGGCTTCGTTAGTAGTTAGAAGGCTGCCTTAAAGGAACAGTATATCAATTATAGAAGATAACCCCAGGCCTTCAAGGAACAGTATCAATTATAGGAGAAAAAACTCCAGAACCTGCGACCAGCCAGCCTTGCTGGGACGTTGGGTCAATGGGAGCTGTGGGCAGCCTTAAAGCTCCTCACCCAGGCTGGTCAGGCACACCAGCAGGTGGGCATCCCCCGAGGGGTCCCAGACTGCGAGAGGGCACAGGCCGGGCTGAGGGACCTCCCGAGTGCACAGAGCGGCTGCAGGGCGGGACAGCGCAGGACCCAGGACCCGTGAGTGGGAAAGAGGCGGCAGGGTTGGAGGGCACCGGGAAGTGGGTAAGAGGTGGCAGGGGGTCAGCAGCCTGCTTGGTGGGCTTCCCAGGCCCTTGGAGGGGCACCGGGGAGCGGGTAACAGGTGGCAGGGCGTCGGCGGCCTGCTTGGCAGCTGTCCAGGCCCTTGGAGGGGCATCGGGGAGCGGGAAAGAGGCAGCAGGGGGTCAGTGGCCTACTTGATGGGCTTCCCAGGCCCCTTACAGGGCACCAGGAAGTGGGAAAGCAAGGTGGTGGGACGGGGAGTGGGAAAGAGGCAGCGGGGGGGGGGGTCTCAGCCTGCTTGGTGGCTGCCCAGGCCCTTTGCAGGGCATCAGGGAGCGGGAAAGCAAGGCTGCAGGGGCCGGGATCCTGCTTGGCAACTCCCCAGACCCCTTGGCAGCATCAGGAAGTGGGAAAGGAAGGCAGCAGGGGACGGGTGAGTGGGAAAGAGTTGGCGG
>PVJC01016392.1:0-33775 GCA_004026665.1 Murina feae | reverse complement strand
CAGACTCTTGCCCTCCCCTGCATGTTGTTCTCTTTTTTGAGCGTGGCCAGGGCTGGGTGCGGCCTGCCTCCCAAGCTTGCCTACTGCCCATTTTCCTCCAGCCACCAGAAAGCAGGGAAAACCCCGCCTTGTGGTCAGGCCAGCCTTTTCCTGCTCCCTGATCCTCGGAAGGGACCTGGGAAGCTGCCAAGCAGGCCGCCAACTCTTTCCCACTCACCCGTCCCCTGCTGCCTTCCTTTCCCACTTCCCGGTGCCGCCAAGGAGTCTGGAGAGCTGCCAAGCAGGACCCCGGTCCCTGCAGCCTTGCTTTCCTGCTCCACAATGCCCCTCAAAGGGCAGCCACCAAGCAGGCCGAGACCCCCTCCTGCCGCCTCTTACCTGCTTCCCTGTGCCCTCCAACCCTGCCGCCTCTTTCCCATCACGGGTCCTGGGTCCTGCGCTGTCCCGCCCTGCAGCCGCTCTGTGCACTTGGGAGGTCCCTCAGCCTGGCCTGTGCCCTCTCGCAGTCTGGGACCCCTCAGGGGATGTCCACCTGCTGGCGTGCCTGACCAGCCTGGGTGAGGGGCTTTAAGGCTACTCACAGCTCCCATTGACCCAACGTCCCAGCAAGGCTGGCTGGACACAGGTTTGTGGAGTTTTTTCTCCTATAATTGATACTGTTCCTTGAAGGCCTGAGGTTATCTTCTATAATTGATACACTGTTCCTTTAAGGCGGCCTTCTAACTGAAGCCTCTTCTGCTTCACCTCGCAGCATCTATAATGAAACAATTGTTACTTTTACTGGTTAGGCCGGAGCTGCTCTTTCCTTCAGCTCCGGAGGATTCTATGATTGTTACATTGTTTCAAATGTTTCAAAGCTGTGTTTTGCTAGAGGCAGTTTAATCGGAGCTGAGCTGAGCGGGCGCAGCTTCACTTTCGCTCCTGCCGCAATGGAAAGGGCTGTTTACTCAGGTCCGTAAGTGGCGGCCGCCATGTTGGCTGGGCTAATTTGCATACAGCCGCTCTGATTGGCTGGTGGGCATGGCTTACCCGTCTCGGAGAAACGGTTAATTTTAATATTTCACTTTTATAGAGTAGATATGTTAGGGTTTAAGGTATTTTTGCAAAAATTAAAAATCTAGATTGCATTAAGTCTCTTCCTCACCTATGACATTTATATAGCCTTATGTTTTCCTCAATTATTAATAAACTGAAAAGACACATGACTTAGGGTTTGTTCATTATAAGTTGGAGAAGCCTGTATTAATTGGATATTCAAAATATTTAGCTAGAAATGATTAAGAACTTTACAAAAATATTAAAAGAATCTTATATATTATCCAATGTTTTCCTCTGTCAGGACTCTAAGGCTGGATAAAATTAATATTTTGTACATATTTTAAAATAGTAAATAGTAATTTTGAACATTGTTTATATGGTTCCCCATCTTTCATTTTATTAATCAATATAATATGCTTTGATAAACAAATATGCATTGGTTAAAAAACTGAAAATTATGGCATTCAGTCTTATATTCAAATATAAAAGTTGTCAGGCAGAAATATTAGTAGGTTTATTTTTATTTTTAACTAAACTAGGAAAAGTCTACAATTAAAGATAAATGAGCCTTCCTACCAGATACACGTGATATAGTTGGCAATTATCTTGTTTGTTATCAACACCCCACAAACTTACTTTTCAATTACAAAAATGTGCTCAACGCCTCTGGGTATATCTACAAAACAGCAAACAAAGAGAAATAAATGTTTATTTTTAGTCAAAGAAATATGTGACAAATTTTAGCTTCTTTTTTTTTTTTGTTTACTTATGATTAAAAATAAGCCATCTTAATGTAAGCTGTGGAGGAAGGAATCACCTCATATATCACAGGCTAGAGTAGAAAAGTTTAACTCAATACCTAGAAATTAGTTGGCATTTGATATGCATAGGTTGAAAGAATGAATGAGTAAAACATATAAATGAATGATAATAAACATTTAGTGTAAGAAATTGTTTGTAGGTCAATGGGGGGTGGAGGAGATATATGTAATACTTTAAACAATAAAGAATCTTTTTAAAAGAAAGTTGTTTGTTATAAACAAAGAAAAACTTCACATTCTAATAGCAAATAATCTGACAATTTTTTATTTGACCTGATAAACAATTTATCTTTCAAATCTTGGGGTCAAAAAGGAGAATTGACCACATCTAGACTTAATTATCACCAATAGACAGAAACCATTAGGAGTTAAAGTAGTATGGGGCTCAAGTGTTTATAGCTTCTTGGAATAAATAATAAGGAAAGTGTTAGAATATAAGAGAAAAATGTTTGTGGAGAGAGAAAGAAAGAAGCACATTTGTAACCAGATAACCAACAGGTCCAAGCTGCATGTCACTACTTGAGCTAATTAAGCAGAGACAGGGTAGAATTATGTACTAGTATGAGCGTTTTTCAATAATACCGACAGTATGGGACAGCAGCAGGTCATCCACAAAAACCCACTCTGCCTCTCCTCATAAACCAGCTGTTATATTGGGCAGAAGGACAAAGATTACATGGGAAAAATAACAATTACAGACAGGAGAAAGTAGGCACAGTATAAAGTATAATCGTTACAGGTTACAGGTCACAGGGGCTAGAGAGAAGCGTTCAATGAGGGTAGGCGTTTCCAGGTGCCCCGGGACCAGATTATAGGCAACAGGGGCTGGGGTTGCAAGGAGCGTTCGCCTCAGAGACCAGATTATTTCAGCGAGGAGGTTGTGAATCTTTCCATAACGATAGGCAGTTCTCAGGAGAGGAGGACAGACTGCATTCTGATGGTAGCTCCCATGTCTCACAGCCTACAACTCCCAGCCAGGCTAGAATGTCCTTTCTCTAATCAGAAAAGAAAAATTATGGTCAACAGAGCAGGATTAATATTTCTTATAATTATAGCTAGTCCCCAATATCCTATTTCTGCCCCTAACACACTGACAGAATATATGAACAATTTCAGCTCAAGAGGGCTGATACTCTCCAAAAGTATTATTCCTGGAAACAATAATGAAGAAGTGGAGAGGCATGCACAGAATACAGTGTGGGTGATAAGGAAAATCTCTGGTGAGTGGAGAGCAACAGCAGCGTTAATCGATTCTCATGCCTCTTTGAATATCCAGAGCCTGGTACGGCCTGAACCATGTAGGTGCCCAATATATGTATTTGCAGGAAATATTAGTAGGTGGACAATGAGTCTCATCACGAATCATAGTTGACCTGTATCTCAGGTGTGGTGACTGATTTTCTACTTGGACTTTGCCATTCTATGATTATTTTGCAATTCAGCAGTCACTCCACTAGAGGGGAAAAAATAGGATAAGTGAATCAGGTGAATCTTAAATCAGTCATTACGACCAACAATAAGCACTTATCCAAACATACAATTGGAGAGAGGATTTTAGGAGCAACTAAATATCAGAATGTGCAATGTCACACTGATTCTAACTTATCTGATGCATTCAATTCCTGTTGCTTATTACTATATGACAAGGTATATGTTCATTATAATCACAAAAATAAGAATCAATACCAGTAACCAAAGAAACAAAATAAAGATATATTTTAAGAGTTCTTCAACTTATTCTTAGTAACCAATTATCAATCCATTTTTCAGTTACAAATTCTATTTTTATATGTAGTAATTCCATTGACCTACTACTATCAGGGGCAACATGTAAGCTAATGAAATAAGAGCAGAACTGTCCTCTTTACTGTATGTTGGGAGATTCAAAAAAGCATCAATGTCTCCTGTCTCTGCTTATGAAGCTACGTCTTATCTATATGATAAAAAATTGTGAGACTGTAAAGCCAACTACGGATATATACTGAAAGTACTGGAAGAGGTAAAAAACAGAGTATCTGTTTGGGTGTAAAAGGGGAATATTTAATGCATTATGAGAATATTTTATAAATTGATAGGTTTATATGAGCAGTTAGACATCAAAGTATCTAAAAATGGGCTGATATTTTTGTAAATATCATATTTTGCATGTCAAAATAAAAATGATCACACATCTGCTTTGTTGATAAAATTCCACCTACTAATAGTAGAAACTTTTAGTCATGGATGAATGTTTTTGAGAATGAAAGTAAGCAACTTTCACTGACTAACCTCATACAGATTAATGTATAGTTGAATATTAATTTGCCAATTTTCCTCTAGAAGCAGAATTGTATATATTGTCTATCCAGGTTACCCTTTCTAAGCAAAGTTATATGGGACATTAAATTCGCTCGCCTGCCTGCTTACCTGATTGCTCTAACCACTTCTGCCTGCCAGCTTGATCACCCCCTAACCACTCCCCTGCTGGCCCAATTGCCCCCAACTGCCCTCTCCTGCTGGCCTGGTCTCCCCCAACTGCCTTCCCCTGAAAGCCATCTTGTGGCTATGGGCACCTCCATCCTTGAGGGTGGGGCAGTCAATTAGCACATTCCCTACTTATTTACTTTGGGCACTGCCATTTTTGCAGCCTGCTGCTCAGTTGTTTGATCATCCCTCACTAACCCCCATGCCAGCCTGGTCGCCTCACACAGCCTGTTCAGTCATCTGTTTGGTTGTGATGGTCACTTAAGTTTTATATATATATATATATATATATATATATATATATATATATATATATATATGATTTATGGAGTACAGCTTATTTTTAAAAGGTCAGTCAAACAATATTTTAATTCAGATACAATTGTAAATTCCTAAGGATTGCCTTCCTTAACTAATTTCATAACCGTAATTGTTAACATGATATGATGAAAAGGCAGCAACAGAAATTATATTCCCCACACATGGAACATATAATAAAGTGCCTACATTTTCTTCTTGAATTTGTCAACTAAAAGCATTGCAGATTTTTATTATGCTAATAGAAAAAAAATACTATTAATGAGTGAGCAGACCTTTCTGAGGGCATGGTTACATCTGAAAATGTCTAAGTAGAATTAGGAAATAAACACAAGATATACTGGTTTTTTAATGAAAGGGCAAACACGGTCTTCTTCATATGAAATGTATGATGTTCCAGTGACTGTCACAAAGAAAATTAGAATTGAGAAAGCTCAAGGGATAGAATAGCAAATAAAAGGGAAGATATACAAATAGTCTGGGTGCTAGTTTTGAAATGCCACAGCTCTGAGGAGATTATGTAGTAATGTGAAACACTTTAAAGATTTTCTTTTAAAAGCAAGTAATAACCATTTGAATTCACCTGTTAACATTTTCTGGAAAAATAGAGCACTTTTGGTTTCAGAGCTTGTTTTTAACAATAGCTTCCCATTCCTTTCAAAAACATGAAAGATAAAATTTACATTTATAGATAAATAGATTAAGTGGAAATATGTTTTGTTATGGTAGACTATTGCAAGTTTTTATAAGTAGATACTCCACTAGTCTCATTAAGTGTTTATGTATAAATCAATATCTACTTGAATGAGAATCTGAGCTTGAGGGCAGAGGAGCTTAAGCCATAAATATTTTAAATCCCCACTTACTGAAAATGATTTGAAAGTAAAGAAAGTTTAAAATATTATAATTCAGTGGAAAATATTTAAATGTATACCTCCTGGCAAAAATCTAATACTACTATACATGGACTCATTATTTTATGAATCTTCCTGATGTTGATAATGTGCAATAAGAAAAATAAACAAGTGGGGAAAAATGAAACATTATTGTTAATAAGACTTAATAATTTCCTCTTGTCTCTAATAATATATAATTTGACTTATATAACTATGAAAGTACTCAAGTGTGCTATTATAATTTGGAGAGTAATAATAATTGAGAATTTATATTTGGCTTTTAAATGTATATAGAAATCCCTTGTATTAGTAAAAGATTAGCTTATTATTGATCACCATATTTAATCCAGAATCACTTCCTTCATAGTAAAAATTAGTGTTTAAAATAAGAAATATGTTTTTCTTTTTATAAAAAAAAATGTGTTCCAAATAATTAATTTGGGGAGAGTAAATAATTCAGGAAAAAGATCTGAGAGTTAAAATATAAAAAATTATGTTGTGGAGCATCTAGTGAGAGATGAGCTGGATTTTATCTGGCTGGGGCCTCCAAATGTTATGGACCAATATTCGAGAAAATAGACCACTGACTCCAATTAGACCTTAAGCAGCAAGTGGGGATTTATTGAATGAGCTGGCCAGCTGTCTACTGCAAGCAATCTCACCTGCAGAAGCAATGGCCTTGGTGCTAAGCAAACTTTTATTCACAGAAACCACAAACCACAAATATCCAGAACATTCTTGGTTACAATTGCAAGGTCTATTCAGGGTCTTGACACACTGATGTAAAGTTGGTGTTATGTCTAGATACCCATCTTTGTTCACATCCTTGGTTTCTTGTCAGATTACAAAGAACTCTGGGGCATGGCTGGGAACAGCTTTGAAAAATTTTCTACTGACATTCAACTCAATTTAACTCATTACATTATATATTATCTAATAAAGAGGTAATATGCAAATTGACCACACAAGATGGCTGATCCCCACTGGGATCGAGCCTAATCAGGCAGGTGGATATCTCTTGAGGGGTCCCAAATTGGTGAGATTGCAGACTGGGCTGAAATGACACACAACCCCCGCCCCCCTCCCCACACACACACACACACACATGAATTTTGTTCACCAGGCCTCTAGTACCTAATAATAAATATAAGTAAAAATCAACATATTGTGATTGCTCCAATGAAAACTTACTATAACCTGATCAATAGTCTAAATATTCCAAAAAGATCTGTTTATTAGATATGTGCTTCCTAGAAATAGAGGTTTGAAATGGAGAACCATATAGCCAAATGATTGCAAGTGCTCTAGCATTGTAGAAGGCAGAAGCGGCTTTGAACTATTGAAGTAACTGGGAGAATGGGCTCTGATATCAGAACACTTGGATTCAAATGCTGACTCTTGCAATTAATTGCAGTGTGGTAGGCTAGCTTATAAAGTAGTAGTAGTTTCTAAAGATCTCCCTACCTTTGGTTAATACCATCCTCTGGAGTGTAGGCTAGACCTAGTAACTTGGATATAACCAATGCAAAACAGCAAAGGTGATGAGACACTATTTTCATTACTTGGTTGCAAAAGTTAATAATTTCCATCTTGCTATTAAAGTGAGTTTATTGTTGTCTTAACTTACATGCTTTTATGAAGCAAACTGCGATGTGGGAGAGGCCCAGGCGGCAAGTAAGTAAGGTTGACTTCCCGCCAGTAACACCCTTCAAGGAACTGAATATTGCCAGTAACGACTGAGTTTAGAAGCAGATACTTCTTCAGTGGAGCCTTCAAATTGATTATTGTCCTTGGGCCAACACCTTCACTGAGACACCCTAAAGCTAAGGCTCTCATCCTGACTCACAGAAACTGTGCAATACTAAGTTGGTGTTATATAGGCCACTAAATCTTGGAGTAATTTGTCACACAGGTATAGATAATGCAGTGTGACCATTAACAAATTTCTTATTTTCTCAAGACCTCAGTATTCACATCTGTAAAATGGTGATAATAAGAGTAGTTTTCCCACCAATGGGAAGCACTTTAGTGTTTAGTAAATAACCTAACAATGGTTGCAAGTATTAGGGAATATAGCAGGGATTAATAAATAATAGGTATATTTTCTGAATGAATCTGAAACAATTTAGAAATAAGGTAGAGTAAGGGAGATATAAGGGAAAAATTTCTTTAATATGGGTAAAGCTGAATCGAAAGCATTATGGCCTATATCTATGTGCAAGTAGACTTAAAAAATACTAAATCTCAGATTTAGGCAGAATTTTGTAACCAGTAATACCAAGCCCTATCCATATGAGAGGTCCACTCTGTAAGATTTATAGCATGGAGAAACAAAGCAGTATTTGTGTCACCTGTGCACAGAGTTCCCAAGATAAAGAGAGAAAAGAACATGGGGTTTTTCTAAGCATGTTAGATTTTTCCTTCTAAACCCACCAATCAGATAAGGTCACCTTAGCATAGCAATAGAGTGCAGAAAAAGACTGAAGACAAAAAAGGGCCAGAGAAGTTATACAAATAAACATCCTTCCATGGAAAGGTCAAGAATAGCTAGTAAGAGTGGGGAGGTTGAGAGACCGTAGTAGTTGTGGTAGTAGGAGTAGTAGTAGTAACATCACTAACTATCTAGTTGATGCAAGTTGGTAAAGCCTGTCAGTGAAAATGGGAATTTCACTGTTTTTGTAGATAAAATATACTAAACATGAATAGCATTTCACGGTTTACCTTGACAAACTCAACACATATTAAGAAACTTTATGATTGTAATTTGAATTAATACATAGATCTATCTATAAACAAAGTCAATCCAATAAATAGTTTTTACAAGATATTTATTAAAATAAAATTAATATTCTGATTTTTATGCATGCCTTGCATACCCCTGAGTTTGATGCCCCTAGCTGCACTGGTGGAATCAACCTTTGAAGATTAATAGACACTCTTTACCGAATTACATTGTGCTATGAAATAATAATACCAATTTACTGCCATCCTGTGGAAACCTGTCTAAGTAGCCAGCTAAGTTTTCCTCTGAAATTCATTCTTCAAATTGTTATAAATGTTATGTCACATAAGTCACCTGGATTAGTTTGAGAGTACTTAACAGTAGTATTGTCATCTTTACTTATATATTTGCATTGTTACACTTAAACCATTCAACTTTACTGGTCTTAGATTTAAAGGGTAGCTCTGGTGAAACAATATAATAGAAATTTCCAGGAAATTGATATATTAAATATACCAGGGCATAGAATATTAAGGTAATCGAAACATTAAAAAATTATTAAAGAATCATATTTAAACAAATATTATTAACTAGCACCAGTAAGATAGTAATATTGTTATGTTCCACAGAAGTCAGTCACATGTTCACAGATGTTTAAATATTTTTTTCATTCATTATAGTATAATCATTGATTTAAATATTACTTAGTTCTTGAATAAAGTTATATAAATGCTACAATTTTATGGATTACAAAATGAAAATTCATTACTAAAAGTGATAGCAAAGATGCAAACAAATTCCTCAATCTGTTAGGTTTGAAAAAGGCAGAAATAACCAAATGTTATCGATAAAAATACAGCAGTCTAAATAATATACAATGGCATTTGGTTATGCCATTTATTATATTTATTTCTTGTAATGACATTTGAAAAATATCTAAGCATCTTGAATGTAAGCATTGTGTTTCTCCTCTTCCTATCTCTCATCATCTTTAGAATTGTGTGGGTTAAGATTATAGATGAGAATCTATATGTTTCCTTAATGTGGATTTAGCATTGTGAAATTATTTTATTTTTCTTTCAGTCATCTTTTTCTCAGTTATTTGTGGCCATATAAAAGCTCCAAAATGCATAAGAAATATGCATTTGTACATTTTTCAAAATTCCTTTTTAAATTGTTTTAAAGTAACTTACAAAGCAGCAATAAAGTCAATACAGCTGAAGTAGAAATAGGGAATTCAGACATAGGACAAGAAGTTTGAAAAACTTGTAAGGTTTGGCAGGAAGCTGCAAAATGAAAGTTCAAGGAACTGAGACTTTTAATCAACCTGAGACAAAAAGAAGAAAAAAAAAGCAGAGTTCCCATGTCCAACCTATATCTTCAACTACCTCATTAGTTCCCATTCTTAAAAGAATTAACTGGAAAAAAAATACACCAAGAGGAGAACAAGAGGAAAATGTTTACAATGCAGCATAAAGGACCTAAATTTATCTGAACAACAACAAAAAGTCAACTCACTGTTGAGGAAAGGGTAGTAAGGGAAAGATGAGTGTAATCTCTCAGGAAAGTAAGACTAGCCCCCTGTAGGAAATTGGCATATGACACTCAGGCATGAGGCTGGACACTGCCTTTTCGTAAGAGGTTTAAGAACAGAGAAGTCTCTATTAAAATAGCCTAGTAAGTTCTGATATTGAAGAAAGCTTTGGACGTCAACTCTGCCCATATTGATACAAGAACTCCGTTTGTACAATTAGTACAGATTGAAACTTAGGGAACGGGAAGAGAAGGGTGTTTTAGTTGCTTTCCAGTAGATTGAATGAAATACTACAGTTGAAGGATGAAAACAGTCTCCAGAATGCTCAGATGCATTAAGCTGATTAAGATAAAGAAGAGAGAGATGGCTGCTATTCAGATGGCATGAGGGCTCATCATCACAGAACGTCACAGGTCCAGCTTATTAATAAAGGATTTCTAAATTTACCTCCACTGGGTTTCCAGTGATTTGTGGACCTGGCAGGGCTGCACATAAAGAAAGTAGCGCTTTAGTATTAGTAAGGGGAGGCACAATCTGACAGATTCACATTAGGAAATTCATCTTAAATATCCTCATCAATTCTCTGAATACTGCATCTCAGTACTTAAAAGTCAGACTAATTCCTCATATCCTCCTTCTACAGTTTAATATGATTGGCACCAGTGCTGAGAATCATGGTAGCATAACCAGAGAAATAATTATATCTTTTTTTTTTTAATATATCTTTTTTAAGGCAAAATAGGGGATTTCTAAAGGATATATCCCAAAGCAGTTAATGATAATTTATTAGAAACTATATTAACTATTACATTACATTTAAGTTGGTGGAGAGTTTACAGTGAAAGTTATTAGTGTTGTTCAGTATTTAAAAAGAAAAAGAATTGTGGAATCTTTCTGACAGACATAGTAGAAACTTAATTTAAAATGCAAAAAGAAACTGAATATATTATGATTTTCAACCTTGTTTTGTGATTAAATATAGAATATAATTCATTATAGTTTAAATAATGTAATCTATGTTGTAGAGAACATAAACCGTTATTTTCTTCTTTATCGGTTTGAAAAGGCTTTTCTCATATAGTCTATGGAAACTTTATTTATGGATAGAGTTGATAAATCTAAGACCATATTTTTCCTATGAAATAAAATAAAATTCTTTTTTCAAAAGTAAATTATAAAATGCAAAATTTCTTAATTTTAATGGATGTACATACCTGAGATGAAAAATACATGGAATGAAACATTTATTAAAATTCAATGGACTAACCGGATTTAAGAACTAAATTACAGGCTGCACTTCATTCTGTTGTAATGTTTACAAAGTGTTTCTTTAAAACTCAGTAGCATCTGTTGAGTGATTATGAGGCTTTTCAGATTTTTCCTAAGACTTATCACAAAAACCCACAAATTTATATATATATATATACATATATGTATATATATATATATATACACATTATGCCTTTATTGACTTTAGAGAGAGAAAGAGAGGCAAAGAGAGAAAAACAAAACAAAACACTGATCAGCTGCTTCCCGCATATCCCCTATTGAGGATCGAGCCTGCAACCAGGGCATGTGTCCTGACTAGGAACCAAACCAGTAACATTTTGGTGCATGGAATGAAGCTCAATCCACTGAGCCACACTGGCCAAGTCTCCACACAACGTATTTTAATATTGTGGATATTTTCTGGAAGTATTCACCAAGATTTCTAAGGTATGAATGTGGCTACTATTGTAATACATTTTAATTTGTGCCTTCAGTTATTGTGTCATTATGTTGGGGGCTGGGTGTAAGCTGACAAAGTCCTTGCACCTGAAGGGACTGATGAGATGCAGTCCTCTACCCACACAGTTTTCCCAGGCTTGTTTGGATGGCGAATTATCAGTAGAATGAGAGCATTCTTTCAAGGCTTTCCCAAGAAGTCTGTAACTATTTGCTGATATATGCTGCACCAAGGATTCTCTCCCTTAGATGTTTAGAGAAACAAAGAATGCATTTCTGTTAATGAGCCGCCTATTCAGTGTTTGTGTATAAAAGGCATTACGCAGTTAATAAAGCTGCTGCAGTCGATCAACGGCTTGCAGACCTCCTGACCCCAGATTTTTCTTGTCTTTCTTTTCTCAATTCCCAACTCCCTACCTCAACCACCCTGGTTCACCTGTCAGGCTGGCCCTGACATCATTAAACTAGAGTTAAAGTTCCAGGTGGTAGCACTGATTGGGCTCAGTTTGGCCAACTAGCCAGCATGCTCAGTGCCAGGCAGTAGAGAAACTCAGCCTGTAGTAGAAGAGAGAATCTTGCATATTACCAAACCAACAGAATGGCTTACCGCTCCAGATGTGACACTGCCCCCCAAAGGAAATATGCCAACTGAAGTACATGATGTTGGAACTGGTAAGGAATTGCATGACAAGTATGTATATTAAATAGTTAGAAAGAAAAATTAATGTTACTCTTCAATGATATAGACTAATAAGCCTGTTTTTACAAAGCATTTTTTGCAGCTTATGCATAGTTTTATAATAAAGTGTATAAAACACATCTGGCCCTGTATCCTTCTATATTTTATATTTTATTGGCTGTAGGTCAATTCGTGCTTTTGGTTCCTGGGTCACTTACTGGACACATTGAAATGTCTCCTTGGGGGCTCATTACCATTTGTTTTATTTTAATGGCTATATGATAACCAAAGTGGAAGAATGTACTATAAATTGTTTTTTAAAAGACTCTACCCCTTGATTTTAATTTTGGCAGCATTAAGTGTTTAAAGTATCTATCTATCTATGTATCTATATATCTATCTATTGCTGCAAACATTTTTTATTTGGTCCAATGCCTGGGAGAGGGCTTCAGAGTAGTCTGATGAATGGCTAGTGGTTTCGGGAAGAGGCTCAGGCAAAAGCCAGACACCAGGGCTTCCCCAAAAGCCTCTGGGCTCCAAAGGCTCCTAGTCGTGCTTGAGGTTGAGCCTTTGAAAGAGGTACTCGCCCAGCCCAGCCTGGGGGCGGGCCAGCCTGCGGTGCGTCAGGTGTCGCCCACCTTCTTGATGAGTTTCACCCGCTCATCCAGGAAGTGCTTCTCCGGGAAGCTGATGAGCGCGGAGTCTACATGAGTAGAACCGATGGCCTGAAGCTCCAAAGGGGCCTGATTCAGGCTCCTCTCCAGGCCAGGGCGGCTGCCATGGTGTCCTCAGTTGTACCCACTCATCTTGGGGAGGGTCAGTGCCCCCAGCTTCTTCTCTGCCAACTCCGGAAGGAAGTGGCCCACGCCCTCCAGAGCCACATTGTTACGTTATGGTGGAGACAGAAGCCCTGCGAGAGGTAGGCGTGGGGCCCGCAGGGCAGGCTGGCCAGGCGGTTGACAGCAGCCTCCACCTCGGTGGAATAATTCTGATGAATTTGGGAGCTCATGGTTGTTTGGCAACAAGAAGACAAGATAAGAAAAACAAAACGGTGTTGGCTGGCTTCAGAGGCTGAGGATGGCTGAGGTGGCTCTGAAGGCGGTGACTGAGTAAGAAGCAGGAGAGTAGGTGGAGGTTGGAAGAAGGGTTGTTTCTGGATCTGTTTGGCCCAAACATTGTTGAAGCAAGAGACAGATCCGGGACTGCTGAGGGCACTGTCAAGTGGTTAAAGCATTTAAATTCCGAAAATACCAAGCATTTTCTAAAATGAAGTAATTAAATAAATAACATTATCTCTGGAGCTTCTTTTACGATTTCGGAATACCATCAGAATGATGTTCTTTCTAGGGAAGAACTGATTTCTGAGTGAGAAATGATATGCAGTGTTCTAATAAAAGAACAATATTAGTCTTAAAATAGCGAGTGTAATAAAGGTTTTTATCTTAAATTCGCACTGGTATTATATTTACTAATATAGGAACTGTTATATTGCACTAAGAATTTAACCCCCAGAATTAGTGTGACTTACCAACGCAAATGTTTATTTTTGCTTACACTGCAATGCTAATGCAGTGATTGTGTGGGATTGCAGGGGAGGTCTGTGTTTCCTGTACATTCTCCAGGGTTCAGACAGACAGAAGTACCATAATCTATGGCTGGATTTCTCGGACTATGTTAACCTCTTTAGCTGCCACAAAAGAGGAAAATGGACTGCAAAATTGTGCATAGGCTTGTATTGTTTCAGCCTAAGAATGACATACGTCATTCATCAATCTCATTGGTCAACAGTCATGTGGCTCTGCAAGGAGAGATGGGAAACACAGAGGAATAAATAGATCCTTTGGTGAATATTTTTGTCTCTGTCACAGAAAGATTATACTGTCTTTATCATATGATGTTATCATTTTTAAAGATAATAAATTGGATTTTCCCTCAATTGGGTGTATTTAAGGCATATGTTTAGTTCCATTTAAAAGAAGAATTTTGTAGCATGGATTTTAGTTCTCAATTTATTGTTTCATCCTGTATCTGGATAAGTTTTTTCAACCTACCATTAGAATGTAAAGAAATTGTGTGTAGCATTACATATAAAAAAGCTACATAGCACTAAAGAAAAAAACTTGATAATCTTTTTTCAGATAATAACAATTCCATAAATTAAATGTTTTTACAAGTGGTACTAAATATCAGATTATCTTAATTCATTTTAACTCCTTAGTATGTGCAATTATATACATCTATTTATAGATGCATACACCAGGAAAAAATAGACAATGAAAAAAGAAAATTACATTCAGGATACTTACACACAATAAATCAAGAAACAACATTTTAAAACAGAAGACCTTTGCTTGAAGGTTCTTTTTACATCCCCCTCATTTTCACACTGTCTGTTCTTTCTAATTATATGCAGTATGTATCAAAACTTGGATGAACAAAAAAAGCATGATTTTTCATAGAGAACATAAGTACCTGCTGAAAAAATGGTCAAGATGCATAAAAATTGGAAAAGGCATTAGAAAAATAAGTCAATTAGATGTAAAGAAAGTGAATTCAGTTTTAAGAATACACCCAAATCCAAAGTCATGCTTAACTAATTGTATTTTACATTAAACATCTATATATGTATGTGTATTTATACATATATCTATGTATGTGTATTTGCACCTTATATACACATACACACAAACACCATGTATTTGTATATGTGTGTTTGTGTGTGTGTGTGTGTGTGTGTGTGTGTGTGTGGAGAGATTTTTCTACTAGCTAATATCTCAAATTTCCATTTATTTTTTAGAAAGTATATAGTTCAAAAAATAACATTTTAAAAATAAAAGACGACTAGTGTTTTTAAAACAAATATGCACTGTGGAATAATACATAGATAGATGACATGATATATAGATAGATGATAGATATAGATAAAGATATAGATATAGATGATATAGGTATAGATATACCTATATCATCCTATCTAATAAAGAGATAATATGCAAATTGACCATCACTCCAACACACAAGATGGCCACCCCCATGTGGTCACAAGATGGCTGCTACAAGATGGCCAGCAGGGAAGGGCAGTGGTGGGCTATCAGGACAGCAGGGGAGGGTAGTTGAGAGGGACCAGACCTAAAAGGGAGGGCAGTTAGGGGTGACCAGGCCTGCAAGGGAGGGCAGTTAGGGGTGACCACCCCTGCAGGGGAGGACAGTTGGGGGGAACCAGGGCAACAGGGGATAACAGTTGGGGGTGAGCAGACCTGTAGGGGAGGGAAGTTGGGGGGTAACCAGGCCTGCAGAGGAGGGCAGTTAGGGTCAATCAGGCCAGCAGGGGAGCAGTTAGGCATTGATCACACTGGCAGGGGAGTGGTTAGGGGATGATCAGTGTGGCAGGCAGAAGCGGCTAAAGGCAATCAGGCAGGCAGGCAAGCTATTAGGTGCCAGCAGTCTGGATTGTGAGAAGGATGTCAGACTGTCAGTTTAAATGGACATCCCTCAAGGGGTCCCAGATTGGAGAGGGTGCAGGCTGGGCATGAATTTCATGCACCAGGCCTCTAGTAGTATATGATCAACAAGTAATATTTATGAAAAGATGTATAGAAGAAAATTAACTTTGTCTGCTAAAAGCACAAAGGTATTCTAGTTCCTTTAATTCTATTTGACTTGAATATGGATTACTTATGGGGTTTTGACTGTATTACAGACATTGGTGCCCCATGAAGGAAGGAATTATTTGTACGACTTAAGAATTAAGTAGAATCTTATGGAGCTTCATGAGCAAGGAAATGCTATGAATGAAGGCACATGTTAAGAAAGTTTATTTGACATTCTGTACAAAACTCATACTGATCTTGGAATAAGCTATTGTTGAAGTCTAGGCAAAAATAATTATCTATTTTATATCATTACCAATGGAAAGGAGATGTTGGTTAGGAAAACTAATCATAAAATAGAATTAACAACAGGACAACTAAGGTGTGGGGGGAATCAGAACACATTATTTTCAGGACTAATTAGCTGACAGTGTTTAGCATAACTGGTGGTAAGAAAGTGAACCTCTTGGGGAGGAGATATATGCACAGAAGGAGAGAAGGGTGTAAGAAGATATGCAATGGAGTTCAGATTTCAGTCAGTCTATCTGGTGAAAACAGTTGGCATATCTGATGACGTTTTCAGAGAAAAGAACCTAATGAAGAGAGAGAAGTGACTGTCTTTAAATCACAGAAAATGCCATAATTAATGGACAATAAGAACGTCAGTAAAGATGGCCCTTTCAAAAGAAGGAATTGTGGGATCACATTCAGATGTCCGCTATTACTGTGTTACCTTGGGGAATCTACATAGGCTCTATGAGCCTCAGTTTCTTGATCTGTAATAATGAATAATTTCTAACCGGAAGGACTCACTTTAGGATTAAATGTAATAAAGATGTAGAGACCCTAGAAGGTCACTAGCACACAATATATTGTAGTTATTATTATCATTAAAACCCCCCACAAATTATGTTGTATTGGAAATAAAAAAAAAAAAGAATGCTTCTAGAAATTACAGGGAAGCATTTACATATATAAATGTGAGACAATTGATGACCTTGTGAAGAATATTTCATTAAAAAAAATGGAAGTAGAAGCCAGAAAGCAAGGGATTAAAAAGAAAGTGGATTCTGAAGTCCATAGTACAAATTGTTATTTCTAATAAATAAACAGTGAAGGAAGGACAGGTTTGGATTGTGGTACAAACATAGTAGATTTGAAGGAAGGTAGTATTTGTTTGTTATGTTTTCCATTATGTGAGGCAAGAACAAGTTTACCCTTAAAATAGTTAAGGGTTTTAAATGTAGTTGGCGATTGTTGAACCTGGGAGAAGTAGACCCTACATAAGGCAGACTTAGATCACACAGGCAGAAAGATGCTTAGCCATGGCAAGAACGATGTGTGCTTCTTGCAAAGGAGCATGGACACTGGCATCAAACACGCTGGGTTAAAATTCACACTCGTCATTAGCTAAACGTGTATGATATTCAGCAAGCCTCTTGCTTTCTCTGGGACAGACATTCTCACTCATAGGTGAGGAAATGATACTAACATCCAAGGCATTTGTGAGCACCAGATAAGAGTAGGCTTTCAAAAAGTGTTCATTTCTTCCTTTGCTTCCTATTCCTCCAGAGAAGTCAAGCATTCGCAATTGAGGAAGTTGATAAATGTCCTTCCTGGGTGAGTAAAAGTACCTGTGGGTGTATAAGGTAAATGGAGAGGGCTCTGGACCACTTTCATGGGGAATGTGGTGGGGAAGGCAAAAAACAGATGAGAAAAATAAATAACTTGGCCAGATTTTATGAGAGTTTAGTTGAAAGCTGAATTTAGAAAATTTGTGAAATCACTGAGACAATTGCTTGCTAAACGCAGCCGTGGATACTGTCTCATGAATGCCATCTTTACTACTTCCAAAAGACACCCGGTTCCCAGAAGACTTACTAACACATAAAACCCAGGAGTAGGCTAGACCTGGAAATATGCCTGCCCAAGGAGTGCATAGCCAGCAATATGTGGCTTTCTATGAGCTGTTACAGATAGCAGCTCTTCAGTAAACCTCCAGGAGGCTAGTTTTACCTCAGATCATGAATTTTAAATCACTCATCATTTCTCAAAAGAGCTTTGTGGTACCACTCTGACCAGTGAGTCACTTTCACACTCACAGCTGATAGACAGCACTTGGTGTCTGAGAGTGAGAACGGAATGCTATTTGAAAACAAATGATGACTTTTATTTTCCCTCATTAATGCTTAAAAACCTTGGATTGCCAGGAGGGAGGAAAAAAATTATTTAAGCATCTGTAATTGCATGTGAGAGGAAGACTCTCCATGTTTAACGAGGAGATTCATGGGTAGCACAACCCATGCAGACCAAGTTTGTTCGCTAGGCTGCTTATGCCCCAGATTGCTTCATTAATATTAATATTATCCAAGGTTTTCAAACCTCCTCAGGCCAGCGTAACTCAGAGAAGAAAAGCACATAATAACTCACATAGTCTACAAACTTATCTTTAGAAGTGAGAGGAATAATGGGGGCAGAGAAGTAGTGTTTTGCAGGTAAGGGAAAGGCTTCCTGCCCCGGGGGAAATGTCTCCTCTCTTCAGAGGAAAATGTGGCTGTATTTACAGTTGTGTAACATTGACACAGAATTAAATGTGTAGCCTGCATTTCTTGCCCTGGGGGCTTATTTTTTGCAGGTAAGCATTGCATCATCTGGTATTGGAAATTAGTCAAAATGAAAATTTTTATTTTATATAATGTGTTCTCTTTTAATGTGCGTGATTTTAAAATGAAAGCGATGTTTAGCTATATGCTGCTGATAGTAATATCTAACTTTTATTGCTCTAAGCATTTAATATGTTATATCATTTAGTCCCCATAACAGCCTTATGGGGTAGATAAAATTAGTTTCTGTATTTTAAACATGAAGGAAGGGATTGAGGGTTAATAAGGCACATTAACTTTGCAATAGTAAAAAAATCAGTGGAGACCAGGGCAGACTGCAAATTGATGCCCTCAAAATACAGTGTAGAGCCGATATATATTTAATATTTATAGCAAATATCTGCATTAAATACATAGAAACAAATGTATGTCAATCTTTCATAATAGTGTTTGACTTACTGTGCATTTGTTAATTCCCAAAATTTCACCTTCTCTACCATGATCATATGTGTTAAAGTGGTGGGGATAGAGCAAACATACTAACAAAGGAACATCTTGCATCCTTTGGCAAAGGACTATGGAAGCTATTTTAAGGAACCGAATTACAGGTATTTGGTTGCACAATTTTAAAGCTTTGGGTGTGTTTCATTCAATTTGAGGGAAGGTAAAAGGTAAGCTTATATTGCTTAAAAATAGCTTATTTTTTAAAATATTCAATTTGGCTCCATGCTTGTCTTCTCTCCAAACAAAAGTTGATCTCCACCATTGTGCTGCTATGAATATACGGGTAGATGTTTAGATTGCTTGATTATGAAATGTTTATATAATTACATGTATATCTTTATGAACTTGACTTTTTCTTTCTATTGTTAAAAGAGTGTTAAAATGCCTCAAAATGAATGAAGCAAGTTTATCAAGATTTGAGTGCATAGCGAGGCCTGCTTTATGTATTGGTATATAGAATATAGTTTTGACCTCACAATCTTTGATAAAATCTATTTACTATTTATGTCTCAGAAATGTGATCATCAGGAAATTTGTTATAGAGAAGAATTATGAAGTCCCTGCAGCTCTGCATTGGGTGATCTTTAATATTTAAACCTTTTATTCTAGACTGTTACATGTTTTATGTTTATATACAAGAGGCCTGTTGCACAACATTTGTGCACGTGGGGGGATCCCTCAGCCCGGCCCACATCCTCTCACAGTCCAGGACCCCTGGGGGGATGTCCACCTGCCATGGAGGTGGGAGGGGCTCCTACCACCACCACTGTGTTCATCAGCCATGAGCCCAGCTTCTGGCTGAGCAATGCTCCCCTTGTGAGAGCACACTGACCACCAGGGGGCAGCTTCTGCATTGAGTGTCTGCCCCCTGATGGTCAGTGTACATCATAGCAACCAGTTGTTTTGGCTGTTAGGTCAATTTGCATGTTAGCCTTTTATTATAAAGGATGTCCTGCTAATTAATGTCAATTTTATCTTGCCTTTATATACAATAATTTGTTATATGGATCATTATGGATATTATAAACCAAACAATTACAATGGAAAAGGTTCAAACAAAGGTCAATTATCTCAGTGGGATGTACAAGCCAGTTGATTGAAATTGTGTAGATATAAACTACACTTTCAGAAGGATGACATTGAGCGAGGCACCTCCAAGCAAAGTTCCGAGGATATAGAGGAATTCAGGATATAGAGGAATTCAGTACAAACAGAGAGATAACCATCTCTTGAGGGGGGGGGGCATTGGTCACCTAATAAATAAGTTTTCAAATAATTTAATTTCAAATATATCAGGACAATGAATAAAAGACAGTATAATATGTATAGAGAATGACTTAGCTGGTTTGGGATGACAGGACTTAGTGTAGTTGGATTAAAAATGTGATGAGTACACAAGTTTAATGTTTTAGGAATGGAAAGACAGGAAGTTCTCTATGTCACATAATACATTACTATACTGTACTTATTGTACTGAAAATATATACACTTATTAGCTCATACTTTCCATGAATTATGAGTTCTTAAAATGCTTATCTGGTTCATCTGTGAGACTGCAATAATGATTTTACCTAACATGAAGTTCTCATCTGAAAGCTCAATTGGAGAAGCGCTCACTCAGGTTGTTGGCAGAATTCATCTTCTTGCAGCTGTAGGATTTGTTGCAGCTTGCTTCTTCAAAGTCAAAGATTCAAAAACAAGCAAACAACTTCATAGTGATTCTGCTAGCACAGCTAAGCCTCATTTAACGTAACGTATTCAAAGGAGTGATATACCATCAATCATTTTATTAGTAATCATATTCTGTAAATCACCAACCCAGCCAACACTCAAGGTCAGGAAATTATATAAGGTGGGATGTGCAGATTATGGGGGCCACCCAGTGTCTGTTTGCCACAGAGAGGACACAAAATGTGATGATTTTGAAAACAATTATTAGAGGATAGACATGGTAAACTATGTTACCAATAGTAAAACATTTTATCTGTTTTTTAAGAAGATTTGAAAGGATTTGGGCTGGTTACTGGCATTATCTGATCTTTTAAAAGATAACTTTAGTATATATAAAACTAATTATTAGGCAGCTAACTATATCTCTTTTCCTCTATATGTTGAGAGATAGCAATTTCTATTTCAATTATTGGAGTACTTCTACAAGGAGAAGTATGAAGGAATCTCATGAGTTAATCCTTAATATGAGTCAGGTCTTAAGCACACTCTTTTTATTTAGTCCTCACAGTAGCATTATATACTAAATACAATTATATCCTATTAAGTGTAAGAAAATTGGAGAAGAAAAAATAGTGTTTTGCCTGGTATCATAGAGATAGTAACTAGATATGCCTAGATCTGAATATAAATTTATATTTTTCCCTCTTCAACTATGCTATTTGCAGGAAATCAAGTTTATTTTTTTTAGCAAATAGTGTATACTTTAGGTATACAAAAATGATTATATATATTATTTACTACATATATATATATATATATATATATTAGAATAAAATAAAAAGTTGACCATTTGTAAACTTCTATGATCTTGTGCCTATTTCAGTTACAACTTGCTAACTGAAGATATTTAATATTTAATGATAGCTATTTATTAAAATTATACTTTTAATAATTTTAGCAATATTCAGTTACTTGTTACATCACCTGTTATATTACAGTATTTTTTAACGAAAACATGTATGAAAATATTATTTTATTCTCATTTTGTAACAATTAGCTTAATATCAATCACAGAATCATGAAAAAAGAAGGCAATTTAGGATCTTTTTTTTAGGATACTCTTTAGAAGTAATGCCATTGTATATGTAAGAGAATTATGAGAATACCTATCTTCCACACACAAAAAATATTGGTATATAATCAGCACTGATATTTATTGTGGCCTTATCATGTGAGATAATGTGCTAATCATGTTCATGTATTGTATTATTAAGTCTTCATAACTACCACAGGAGCAAGTTACTATCATTATTATATTGTTTTAGTAAATTGCCTAGGACATTTATCTAGTAAGGGGTGGAGTTAAAATATCATTGCTGAGTTTCATGTGCACTATGTATGCAGCATCTATGGAGTTCAAAATGCATCAAAAATAGTATTATCAAATATTTCTCTAACTTTTGTTTCACTTAGGGCTCTATCCTATCTAAGAAAAGTATAGTATCTCTGAGTAGTATAGTACATAGAAAAGACCAAGGATAGCCTGCTAGTATCCCTTTGCATAGCTTCCCAGGGTAATATGACTGATTAATCAAAAATTATTCACACTAAGCCAGGATGGGGTCTTAAACTTATTTTGAATATAGTGATAAAGAGTTTCAATCACTGTATTAGATCAGTGCTAGCAAAAGCAAGATATTACATTGACTATCTTTGGACTAAATTGTAACTAAGCATGCTTTTTCCCCCATTAGAACAAAAGCTATTGAAATCAGAGGAATAGTTGAAATTTAAAGAAACATCCTAGAATCTCTGTATGAAAATGATAGATCTCAGTGAGGATTATTTTCCCAAGTCTCTCATTATAATTTTCTCTCATAGATGTGGAAGTTATTGGATATAGGAGATGCAACTGATGGAAGGCAATCAGATTTGTTTTCAGTTGTAGGTCAGAAGCAAAGTCACTTAAACACTTTTGTAAAATAACTAAAAATAACCATTGTAACATAACCCACATTTTTACCTTTGGGGAAAGTGACATTTTAAATATCCAATTGATAATTAACTATTTATAGCTCCTCCCTAAGCCTATATTTTGTGAAGCAAAATATATTTTGTATATGTACATCTTTTCACTTTTTTCATGATTTAAATATTTTTAATGTAAAAGCTGCTAGCACTCATTCAATATGTTTATAAAAATTTACAGCTTATAACTCAGATATCACCCTTATTTTCATTTTCAGAGAGTAAATGTCATAGTTCAACATTTAAAAAATCAAGTGCCAAATAATTTTAAGTTAATGCAATTTAATTGTTTTTGATTCAACACATATTTATTGAACTTTTACTGTATTCGAAATTTCTGACACTACACAGCTTGAAATGCTAGAATGCAGTGAATCATTAAAATGTATTAATTATTTTTTTTTACCATTTATGTGAACCCAATAACTGAATTTAGGTTTGTTGTTTTGTTTTTTTCAATTAAGCAACATGTCAGGAAGGCATAGGGTTTCTGTCTAGTACTAAGCTACAACAATCTGAAAATACATAAATACATGTATAGATGAGACCTCTGAAAATGTTTTCCTTCTATCCAACAGAGTGATGCTAAATACCAATGAATTTTAATCAACAAAACAAATTTTTTCTTTGTACTGCAATTTTCTATCTGCAGAAATAGTCTTATTTCCAATATTTAATTTCATATTTAATCTTTCGGCTCATGCAATCTCTCTTGTCAAAGAACTTTCCACAAAGGATCACCGTTGCTTAGTGCCATGTGCCCTCCTGTGCCTGGCTTATGAAATGCATGGCTGGAAGACCTCCAATCAAATATATGTCATGAGGTCCCATTCTAACACAAAACTCTAAAAGTCAAAGTCCAGTTATATTAGCTGTAATACTTTCAATGGTTCAGATAACATAAAGCACAGACAAAAATTAAAAAGTAATATTTGAATAATTTTAAAAGTTTGTATAATTGAGAGCCACCAGCTAGCTGGAGGTAGGTCACACCCCACTGGTTTCTGTTTCTATGAATGTGTAATTAATATATTAAGCACAGTACAGAAATGGCTTATGGAAAATTTAAGAACACTTTTGATTTTACTGATGCAGTCTTTTTAAACATGATGTTTACCAATATGAAGAGCTTGATAATGAGTTATTAAAATCACTATACAGTCACTCTAGTTTGATCAATAAGACTATAAACCAAAAGTACAACAATATTTATTTTATTCCCTCAGGGAATAGGAAACTCTTCAGAATAGTTCATTATGTTTGTGATTTTCAATATCTATCTTATATTAAAATCGTACTTAAGAATCTAATAACTACATTACAGTTGTGTTTTCCATTTTGCTACTTATTTAGATCAAGAAAAATCTCTTAGTCACTCTCTATAATCAAGCTAGCTTAGAATGAGAAACGTGTTAATATTTAGCCTGCATTGGTGCATCAATCAAACATATATAATAGTTATCTGCTTGAAAAGATGGGTTTACACAATTCTAAATGAAAAATACTATAGTGATAATGATGATGATGAAAAGAACAGTTGTATTCTAGTCACTTTATAAATCATTTCTTATACATTATCTCACTGAATCTTTACAACAATGATATATATATATATGTGTGTGTATATAATATGATTATATATATTTATATATACACACACATATATATATATATATAATATTTCCATTTTATAAACAAAAATAAGATTCAGGGAGATTAACTGAACTGAGATAAAAATCCTACTGAGAGCAGTATTCCAGTTCTAATTCCAGAAGGTTAAAATTACTCTGTATTTAAATTTTTTTAAACATTAGTTTTATTACATCTTATGGAACAGAAAATGATCATTATCAGAGAATGCTTCTTTATGACAAATATTGTTTCATAAAGGAAATATCCACAAGCCATTTGCATATGTGGGGGCTGGAGCATGAGGATAATGTGTTTTTGTTTTTTCAATCTGAATCTCATAAAGTGAAAAAGTTAGTATGTTGTTTCTAAGAGTGTATACTCAGTTGGATGCAAATCTTGCTTTTGTAACTTTTTAACTGTGAAGTCTGAGATCAGTCACCTACTGTGATTCTCAGTATCCTGACCTGTAAATTACAGCATTGCATAAAACTTGGTTTATAAAATGTCTTTATTAATTGAAAACTGTGTAGCAGAGTACCTGACATATTATACGTGTTCAAGTGTTAGTTACCATTGTTGTTCTTGCTGTTGCCTTTGTTAGTAATTTTCCCATCAGTAAACCTTGGATGGACATTTATTCATAGTCAGCTTCCTTTTTTCTCCTTCTACATCCAAAGACTTCACTGACACCAATCAATAGTAGAGGCTAGCATTAGAATAATGAAATAAACAAACAAATCAATATTACTTGATATCAAACAGAAAAATAACCAATTGCTTGCCATGGCTGGGACACATGAGAGGACAGTGATATAAGAGGAAGATGATATCTGAATCAGTTGTGTTTTCTATTTCATAAATTCTTAATGATGGCATCTAATGGTTGAATAAAAAGATTGAGAATATACCTACTATTTAGAAAATGCAAGCAATCGAACACTTCTTTTTCTAAATGTAATGAAAAAAGGAAAACTCAATCAAAGACTAATCACACAAGTATCCTAAATTAAAACTAATTATACTACTTCCCCAGAGTCATCTATTCTTTCAGCAGCTAAACTGCTAAAGTTTTCAATAAAAATAAATGGGAGGCTTAATTTATTTTAATGAACAAAACAGATATTAAAAATCCTCTCCCCCATATTTAAGTGACATTATCAAATAGACTTATTACTTACATCTTAGTGACAAAAAATTATATTTCCCAATAACAATGATGTGTTATGTTCTACTATAACTAACTTACATTTCTCTATAGTTCCCTCTTAACTTCTCCAGATAGTCTGCATTTCTTCAAGTCTTTTATTTATTTCCTTTGACGAGCATACATAACACTATACACACACACACACACACACACACACATTGTGAAATGATTCCCACAATCAGGTTCATTGATATATTCATTACCTTTCATTGTTACCTTTGTGTGTGTAAGAATACTTAGGATATACTAGAGGCCCAGTGCATGAATTTGTGCACCAGTGGGGTCCCTCAGTCTGGCCTGCAGGATTGGGCCAAAACAGGCTCTCAGATATCCCCCAAGGGGTCCTGGATTGCAAGAAGGCACAGGCCAGGCCGAAGGACCCCACCGGTGCACAATCAGGGCCAGGGAGGGATGCAGGAGGTTAGCCAGCTGGGGAGGGACCTTGGGAATGCTCCAAGGTGTGTGCGGCCTATCTCACTCAGTCTGGATTGGCCAGACCCCAGCAGCAAGCTAACCTAAAGGTTGGACTGTCTGCCCCCTGGTGGTCAGTGTACAGCATAGTGAGCAGTTGAGTGGAATAAGTATATCATTAGGATATTATGCTTTGATTGGTTGAATGGGCAACTGGACACTTAACATATTAGGCTTTTATTATGTAGAACTAGAGGCCTGGTGCACAAAAATTGTGCACTGGGGGGGATCCCCTCAGCCTGGCCTGTGCCCTCTCGCAGTCTGGGAACCCTTGGGGGATGTCCACCTGCTGGCTTAGGCCCACTCTTCGGGAGATCAGGCCTAAGCTGGCAGACAGACATCCCTCTGGCAGCCCAAGAGCCTTTGGGGGATGTCCACTTGCCAGTGGGGAGCAGGCCTAAACTTCAGTTGGACATCCTTAGCACTTCTAAAGAGGCAGTAGGGGCTCCCACCACCACTGCTGTGCTGGCAGCCATCAGACTAGCTTGTGGCTGAGCAGAGTTCCCCTTGTGGGAGCACACTGACTTCCAGAGGGCATCTCCTGCATTGAGCATCTGCCCCCTGGTGGTCAGTGTGTGTCATAGTGACCAGTAATTCTGCTGTTAGAATCAATTTGCATATTACCCTTTTATTATATAGGATAGAGTTCTGGTGCACGGGTAGGGGGCCGGCTGGTTTGCCCTGAACGGTGTCCCAGATCGGGGTGGGGGTCTCCCTGAGGTGCCTGGCCAGCCTGTGTGAGGGGCAGATGGCTGTTTGCAGGCTGGTCAAGCCCCCCAGTGGGAACCCTCACCCCATGGTAGTGTGACCAGCCTGGGTGAGGGGCTGAGGGTTGTTTTCAGGCTGGCCAAGGCCATGGGTTGAAAGCAGGTATCTGGGATTTATTTAACTTCTATAATTGAAACTTTGTAACCTTGAGCGGAGCTCAGGGCCAGCAGGGCAGGTGGGAAGCTTGACTTCCTCCATTTCAGGTGGCAACGCAAGCCTCCTACTCACTTCAGCTTGTGGCTGCAGCCATCTTTGTGATGAAGTGATGGTTAATTTGCATATTAGTCTTTTATTAGGTAGGATAACTGATAGCTTGTACACTGTAACCAACTTTCCCCATTCCCTGCCCACTGGGACCCAGCAACCATAATTCTACTCTCTGTTTTAAAGCTCTGTTTGTTTGCTTTTTTAAGATTGCACATACTATATATGTTATCTTTGTCTGGCTATTTTAGTAACATAATACCATGAAGGTTCAGCCACATTGTTGCAAATAATAGGGTTTTCATTTTTAAGGCTGAATAATATTTTATTCTATATATCTACAACTTTTTCTTTATCCATGCCTCTATCCACGGACACATAGAGTGTTTCAATGACTTGGCTATTGTGAATCATGCTGCTGTGAACATGGAAGTGCAGATACCTCTTTGAGATAGTGATTTTGTTTCCTTTGGATATATACCTAGAAATCCTATTTTTAAATTTTTGACATTTTTAGTCTTTGTGTTTGAAATATCATTATTTTTAATTTTGTTTTATTGCTTAAAGTATTACAAAGAGTATTGCATATGTATCCTTTTTTTCCCTTGACCTTCCCCCGGCCTCCCCTACCCCACCCCGCCCCTGTCTTGTGTCCATACTTTTTAGTTGTGTTTCAATGTGGTTGATGGATAGGGTGAGTAGAGCATTTATCTACTCCACCATCTTGACTGGAAGACAATTTTTGATTATTATGGGAAATTCTACAATGTTTCTCAAAATGGCTGTACCAATTCATATTCCTACTAATATTGTACATGTGTTCTTTTTTCTCCACATCCTCACCAACACAAGTTATCTCTTGTCATTTAGATCATTCATATCTTTAGCAGGTGGGAGAGGATATTTCGTAGCTTTGATTTCTGTTTTGTTGATGGTTAGTGATGCTGAGTATCATTTTTTTATACCTATTGACCATTTGTATGTCTTCCTTGGGAGAAAACAAGTCTATTCAGGTTATTACCCAATTTTTAAATTGGGTTATTAATTTAGTTTTGCTATTGAGGTGAATACATAATTTATATATTTTGGATATTAACCCTTTATGAGATATATGGTTTGCAAAGCTTTTCACCCATTCCACAGGTTGCCTTTTCATTTTTTTGCTTGTGTTTTTGTTTGTTTGTGGGGTTTTTTTTGTTTGTTTTTTTGTTTTTGTTTTTGCTGTGCAAAAGCTTTTTGGTTTGCTGTAGAACTACTTATTTAGTTTTGTTTGTATGTTTTGCTTTTGCTTCCTTTGCTTTTGGTATCAAATGAAATAATTCATTACCAAGACCAATGTCAAAAAGTTACTACTTAAGTGTTATTTTAGAGTTTTATGGTTTGGGATTATGTTTAAGTCTTTAGAACGTTTTCAGTTGAGTTTTTGTGTATTATGTAAGATAGATTTGTTTTGCACATTTCTGTCCAGTTTTACCAATTAAAGAAACTATCCTCCCCCCATTGTGTACTCTTGGTGCTTTTGTCCAAAATTAGTTGTCCATATAGACATCTGTTTATGTCCGGCCTCTCTAATTCTGTTCTATTAACCAATGTGTGTGTTTTTATACCAATGCCATACTTTTTAAATTTCTATAGATTTGAAATATGGTTTGAAAACAGAAAGTGTTATGCCTCCAGCCTTGTTTTTCTTTCTCAAAATGCTTTAATTATTCAGGATCTTTTATGGTTACCATAAATTTTAGGTTTGTTCAGTTTTGTGGAAAATGCTACTGGAATTTTGACTGGTACTTTATTAAATTTGTAGATTCCTTTGTGTACTATAAATACATTAACATTATTAATTCTTCCAATCTAAGATTATGGGCTATTTTTCCATTAATTTGTCTTCACTTTTTTATCAATGTCTTATAGTTTTATAAATATACACCTTTACCTCCTAAGTTAAAGTATTTCTAGTTATTTTACGTTTTTTGATATTGTAAATGGGATTGTTTTTCTTAAGTTACTTTTCAGATAGATCATTGTTAGTACACAGAAACACAACTGATTTATTATAATATTTTTGTAACCTATAACTTTATTGAATCTGTTTCTCAGTTCTAATCTTTAAGCTCATGAAATCCTTAATAAAGAACTTAATACATACAAAGGCCAACAGATATATGAAAACATGCTCAAAGTCACTAATCGTCTGGAGATACAAAACAAATGACAATGCGGTACCATTTCACACCTGTCAGAATGGCTATCATCAACAAATCAACAAACTACAAGTGCTGGAGAGGATGCGGAGAAAAAGGAACCCTCATGCACTGGTAGTGGGAATGCAGACTGTGGAGAACAGTATGGAGTTTCCTCAAAAAACTAAAAATGGAACTCCCTTTTGACCCAGTAATCCCACTTCTAGGAATATATTCCAAGAAATTAGAAACACCAATCAGAAATGATATATGTGCCCCTATGTTAATAACGGCACAATTCACCATAACTAAGATTTGGAAACAGCCTAAATGCCCATCAACCAATGAGTGGATTAGAAAACTATGGTACATCTATACAATGGAATACTATGCTTCTGTAAAAAAGAAGGAATTCTTACCATTTGCAGCAGCATGGATGGAACTGGAGAGCATTATGCTAAATGAAATAAGCCAGGCAATGAAAGAAAAATACCACATGATCTCACTCATTTATGGAAAATAAAGAACATTATAACCTGATGAACAAAAAGATAGATACAGAGGCAGTAATGCATCAAACAGACTGTCAAATTACAGCAGGAAGGCTGGGGAGTGTTGAGAAGGGGGGAAAGAGATCAACCAAAGGACTTGTATGCATGCATATAAGCACAACCAATGGACACAAGACACTGTGAAGGTGGGATGAAGGCATGCGACAGGGGGTAGGGGAGGCTGGGGGAAGGTCAATGGGGAAAAAAAGGAGATATATATTACTATGTCTAATACTTTAAACAATAATAATAATAATAAAAGTACACTTTAGCCTCTATCACTTTTCTGTACATTGAAACTTAAGAAGTCGGTGTTACCCTACCTAGAAATATCAAAGAATAATAAAGCTTTTGAACCACCAAAAAAAAAAAAAAAAAAAAAAAAGAAGAAGAAGAATTTATCATGCTTTTCTTTGTGTAACCACTGCACTATTATTACAGACATTTCAGTGGTGGAGTATAATTTTTGTTTATCACTATAAAGACGCAGGATATATATATTTTTTATGTTTGTGTTATCAAGAAACCCGAATGTATATACAGCATAGTACAAATTATCATTACTTTTTCTAGTCAGATATTCCAGCTCTTTACCTTAAAGCCACATTATAAGTGTGCATGTCACCGCTCTCTTTTGCTTGGGTGGGGCCATATTACTAGTTATAGTCAATGGTTTAAGAAGAAAAGGGCTTCTGTATGTCTTAGGTGGATCATCTGAAGAGAAACTCTTCCAGCACTATTATCATTTCCACAATTAACAATGCTTAAAGGTATGTGCCCTTGACTGAGAATTCCTAGCACTATTATCATTTCCACAATTAACAATGCTTAAAGGTATGTGCCCTTGACTGAGAATGGAATCCAATACCCTTTGGTCTGCAGGTCATTGTCCTAATCACTGAGAAAAACCTAGCTTTTGATCTTGCTTTCTAACATTATACTGAGTAAATTTAGCCTATGTGATGTGAATTCCCTTAATGTCTTAGTTGTAGACTGATCCTGCAGCTTGTATTCAGAATGAGGAAAACATGGGTCAGAGCCAGGAACTCAGCTGAGATGGATATACAGCATGAGGAAAAAGAAACTTTGATGTTTTAAACTAGTAAAAGTTCAAGTTGTTTATATTTTTATGAATCATTCAGCCTATGCTAATATCAATTAGATTCCCAGTAAATGTTCATTAAATGTACAAATAATTAGCACATATATTATAGATTCATAAATGTTATATATTAAAATATTTGAGAAGTACAACTCTGTAAAATGACAATACTTCATGTTGGAATTTTTTACAGTACACATGGCTACAGCCCATGTATGAACTGATGTGCTCTGGGACACATGGTTTTAAGTGGTGGTTCCCCAATGAGAACCGTAAGACTACTATGAAATTTAAAACATTAAATTGACCTGACACTTAAAGGGATTTCTTTCAAATTATTAATATTAGAATATCTATGGACTGATAAAATGTCCTAATTTATTAATTTATTATTTCTGTGAGATGAGCATTGTCATGGCATAAATTTGGGCACATTAAATCTATTGTGCCTATGACAGGAAAATCACATAGTTCTCTTCATTATTATCTTTTACTTGTGTTGTGTTTTGCAGCTTGCAAAGAAATTTTACCATCATCTATCTTGTTTTATTTTGGCATCCAGTCCAGGAAATATGTATTATTTTCTTTGTCTCTATTCTATAATAAGGAAATAGAGGCAAGGAAATACTAACTATCTCACTTATGGTAATGCCATACATAAGAATCCAGGGAACAAAATAGGTCTTGGACTCCAAATGCTTATTACTTTATGAAGATAGCTTTCATAACATTTAGTTGTAAGGGAAGGCATATAGAAATTGCTGTGTATGCCAATCATAATGCTAAAAATGTAATGCATTGTTCTATTTTCAAATTAAATAAGTAATGTTTATAAACATAAACCATTAAGAGACTTCTTTAAAAAAATAAATCCAAAGGGTGGAAAAAAAGACATTTGCAATACATAAATCTAAAAAATGATAAAGAATTTCTACAAATCTATATGAAAAGGAAATTAAAGATAATAAAATAATGGACATAAGACCTAAGTAGACATGTCTTAGAAAAAAAAAATACTTAAATGGGCAGCAAACATATAAAAGGAACCTGTACCAACTTTATTAGTCATTAAAGAAATGCAAATTAGAACAATAAAGTACCCCTACTATACAACACTCCGAAGTATGGCTGAAGTTTAAATAGTAATAATAATAACAATGATAATAGTAATAATAATGTAATAACAAGTGTTAGCAAGGATTTGGATAAACCAGAACTCTCATACACTGCTTTTAGTGGAGGATTTGCTAAGACCTCTTTGGAAAGTATTTGACTGTGTAACTAAAATTAAGTATATTGTATCCTATGCCCCAGAAATTCCATTGGGGTTATACATCTAGCAGAAATACATATATGTCCATAATAGAGTTTCTTATAATTGCAAAAACCTAGAAACTTCCCAAATGTCTAACAACAGTAGAATGTAAAAATAAAGTATACTATATGCAAATAGTGGAATACTGCATAGCAATGACAATAATCTATAAGCACATCCAACAATACGGATGTCTCATTAACATAACATTGAGTGTAATAAAACATGGAGACGAAAGAGTACATATCATATGATTGCATTAATGTAAAGTTAAAAATTAACCTATTGTGTTTAAAATCAAGGGAGTGATTAACCTTGGAGGAGGGTCTGAGTGACTAGGACAAGCCATGGGGAGATGGGTCTGATGGTATGATAGTAATGTTTTGTTTTGTTATCTCGATGCCTTTTAAACAGTTATGTGAAGTCTGTAAAATTTAATTGTGAATGTTAATTAAACCCAATTTATATGTGTATGTATATGTGTATTATACTTAAACTGAAATCAATCATCAAGAGATGTCTTCTTTTCTGGTATTATGTGTTCAATTTATATGTCCTTTTTTCAGAAGATTGGTAAAGGCAATGATTGTCATCATTCCACATCATAATTACTTTCCCATATATAACATAAAGAAAAGCAAATAACTTAGCATCTGACAGTTCAGGAAACTACATTCAAGAATAAGGAAAATCCAATGCAGCAGTACATGATGTCAAAACATGGCAAAAATATATACTTGATATGTGGAAATACTGACATTGTTTTCACAATTCTAAAATGTAAAGTCTATTTGGGCAATATCATTTATTTAATAGACACTTGATACTATAATTGCCTGCTAGAGAAAAGCATGACACCACTTATAAAATTACATTATAATTAATACAGCCCATTTGTTCTCTCAGTAAAATTATGAGGTCTCATAATAACAGACAGCTAGAGCTTCCACGTATAACATCTACTCTAATAAAAGAGTAATATAGAAATTAACCATCTCTCTGAGACAACCAAGCCACGTCCACCAGCCAAGCCATGCCCACCAGCAATCAGAGTGGCTGTATGCAAATTAACCCAGCCAAGATGGAAGCCAGCGAGCAGCGCCGGGTGGAGTGCAGGCAGCGTCAGGGGTGGGGTGGTGGAGAGAAGCGGCAGGGGTGGGGCAGGCAGTGGCAGGGGTGACCTGTCGGGGTGCGGCGTGAACCTGTGCGACCTGGACAAGGTCCCGAGACCCTGGAGTTCTTTGAGCTGCTGGGGCCAGACCACAGGGCTGGCTCCAAGGAGGGCATGTTGCTCCCTGTGGAGCCTCTGGATGGGTTCCCCATCCATGGCCCTGCAAGGGCCCCGAGCTGGAGCCCAGACCCTTGGAGCTGATGGGGGGAAGCCTACCGTACCCGAGCCCTGGAGTGCCCTGGCTGTCCCGTGACCAAGAAGCCATCCCTGGCTGCGAGAGGGCACAGGCCAGGCTGAGGGACCCCCTCGAGTGCACAAATTTTTGTGCACTGGACCCCTAGTCACTGAATAAAAAAAACCTGTATTCTTAAAAATTATTATTATTTTTTTAATTTATCTTTATTGTTCAGATTATTACAGTTGTTCCTCTTTTTTCCCCCATAGCTCCCCTCCTCCCAATTCCCACCCCAACCTCTGACCTTGCCCCCCTCATTGTCCTCATCCATAGGTGTACAATTATTGTCCAGTCTCTTCACGCATCCCCAACACCCTTAACCCCCGAAAATTGTCAGTCCACTCCCT
>PVJC01016391.1:0-33772 GCA_004026665.1 Murina feae | reverse complement strand
CCTTTGGTAACAGCTTTATTAAGATGTAATTCTCACATACAACTCGCCCACTTAAAGTACACAATTCAATGATTTTTTTAGGATATTTACAGACTTGTGTGGTGACCATCACACAATTGTAGGACATTTTCTCTCCTCCCCCATCTCCCGCCTCCCCAGCTCTAGACAGCCATAAACCAATGGGCTTTTGTTGCTAGAGATTTGCCTATTCTGGGCATCACCTACAGATGTAACCATATCGAAGGTGGCCTTTCACTACTGGCCTCACTCGCTGACTGCGGTGTTTCCACATGCATCCAAGCAGCATGTCTCTGTGTGTCGTTCCTGTTTATGACTCAATAATGTACTGTTGTGTGGACAGATCGCGTTTTGTTTCTACAGTCATCAGATGATGGGCATTTGGTTTCTTTCTGCCTTTTGAATGATCTGCTCTTATGAATGATCCCCAGCCCACTTCACCCTAAAATGGGAACCTTTGGAGGCCCAGGAGGACTCCGATCTCCCCTCCCCTATAGGTAATCCAACCCCCCTTCCCTGCAGGCTGGCTTCCTGGCTGGGACCTGTGCGTTCCCACAGAGGAGACGCTGAGAAGGCCCCCAGCTCTGCTGTTGCTGTCTCCAGATTCATCATATGTTTGCAACCATAGGCTCCACATTTGCATGTCACACGGGATCCCACAAATCATACAGCTGGCCTGCTTTCTGGGCAGCCTCAGCAGAGCCCTGGAACCATCTTCGTGTTACGGAGGCCTCCCTCTACCTGGCTCTTGGTTGCCTGTGCTCCACCGTCCAGCCCCTGCTTGCCAGCTGGGCCAGGCAGGACGCTCCCTGAACGGCTTGAAAGGCTCTCTGTCCAAAGTAGCTTGGCCATAGGAAGGGCCGGGGCGCACAGAAGGGGAGAGCAGGGGCAGCTCTGGGGGGTGGGTATTGTCTGTGTATGTGTATGCCAGTGCGTGGAGGGGGCAGTGAGGGGAAAGGCCAAAGAATGGACTGAAACGTCCACTCAGCCTCATCACTGTCAGACGCCAGGCCTGAGGCCCAAATCCTTCCCCCACACTGACTGGGTGCTCACCCACAGGAGGCCTGGGGTTGCACAGCCCCAGACACACAGACCCGAAGGAGGCAGAGTTGGCCTACACCAGCGGTTCCCAACCTTTTCTTGGCCATGCCCCACCTAAGCGTCTCTAAAACCCCGATTCCCCCACCCCCACCCCGTGACATAGAATTCTTATTATTCAAAAAGTGAACCCCTACTCACGTGGAGGAAGCCTAAAGGGCCATCAGCTTGGTCTAAACAAGCTTCCAAAGAACATGGCATCCATGACAGAGAAAAATAAAGGAATGGAAGGACAGCTGAAGTACCGGGGAAGAAATCACCAAGAAATTGTTAAATAATAATAATAATGATAATAATAATATGGAGTGACATGAAAAAGTAGCAAATAAAGTTTCACAACACGTAATAGAGAACTGAAGGGCATAAGTATGTCACCATATATATTTATATTCTGTATATGAGGCCCCTAGAATCATAAGAAATGCCAACAATTCACTGTTAATAAATCATTCTCCAATTGCCGCCCTTAAATATCAGATTGCCCCCCTGTGGGGCATGTGCCCCACGTTGGGAACCACTGGGCTGGATATGCACCAGTGCTGGGTTCTGGTCCCACCTCTCTCATGATTGGCGGACCTTGAGCACATGGTTCTTCTTCTCTGGTCACCAGTTTCATGTTTGTTTCCTTGGTGATATGAGGCCCCTTCCTGGGTGTGATGTTCTGGGGAACATCACAGGTTGTTACTTGGACTCACCGGGGTGGGGAGGGTAGGGGTGGTTATTTAATCTATAAAGTGAAACTGGTGAGATGGAAATTCTGATGTCATGTTACTGGAGGGAGTGTGGTCCATACAGCAATACACATTCCGGATAAAGCGAAAGTGTTATTAGGGGAAGGAAAATGGATTATTTGTACACCAAACATGTTCAGTTCCAGGTGGATTACGATTAAACCTAAGAAATGAAACATGCATTGGATTGGGAGTGTCTGTGTATTTTGGGAGAGCAGGTGAGGAGAACTAAAGACCTAGACTTGTGTACAGCCCCAAATACCATAAATAGACTCAAAGAGAAGACAAAAATGCAGGTTAAATGCTAGAAATAATGACAAAAAAAAAAAAAAACCCAGCTGATTTCCACAATATGGAAAGAGTTTTTGTAAATCAATAAGAAAGTGACTCAAGAAAACAATTGAAAATTGGCCAAGAATAGCAGAGCTTTGCTGGTGGGAAGAAGGAAGGAAAGAAGGAAGGAAGGAAGGAAGGAAGGAAGGAAGGAAGGAAGGAAGGACTGTGGAATCTCAGATGGAATTTGGGGGTGGAGTGGGGAGGTAGGGGGTGGGGGTGGAGAGGGGGAGATATCAACTAAAGACCTTGTATGCATATATGTATAACTCATGGACAATAGGGTGGTGGAGTCCTGGGGGCAGGGCTATAAGTGGTCAATGGGAGGAAAAAGGGGACATATGTAATACTTTCAACAATAAAGATTTTTTTCAAGGAAACACAAAGAGACAAATGTTTTCACTTATCCGATTGGCAAATACCGAAACTCGAATAATTACTCCACCTGGTCACTCTTTTGTATTGTTGATAACATAAGTCTCTTTGGAGCAATTTTGTACTATTACAATTAAAAATGCTTAAGCCCTTTGAATAAGTATTTCTACTTCTAGGACTCTTCTAAAGGTATATGCACATCGGAAGAGTCTTTTTATTGATTTTTTTATTTCTTAAAGAACCAAAACATTAAAAAAATATCTACTTTGGGGGACCGCTTTAAAAAATGCTCCTCAATAGAACAGGCTGCTTAGCAGCCTGAGAAAGAGTTTGTTACGTTTCCGTGTCGTCTTATGGACACATTCTGAGGTGCATTAAATATCAAACCAGGCTGCATAATGTGAACGTTCAGTGGGACATAGGCTGCTATGGGCTTTGAAGGATGAAATGGTGATGATGGCTTCTGGGGGAGAGAACAGGGGTCAGGAATAAAACAAGACACTTTCCACAGTATGTTTTCAAGGACAGTTTCCTTCCATTGTTGTTGGTTTTTCCACATGCATGTCTTGTCTTACAGAGGTTTTCAAATGCAGTGAATTAAGCTTTGCCTTCACTGAAAGGGCAGGAACTCTTGGGCTATAGGAATATCGAGGCCAGAGTCCCCTGGCGCGCGCATGTGAGTGTGTGTGTGTGTGTGTGTGTGTGTGTGTGTGAAATGCACATTTCTGGGCTCCACTCCTCACCTTGGGGTTTAGGAATCACAGGTGAGTGCACTGGGAAGGCAGCGCCCGCGTTTGGCAATGCTGGCTGCTGGGTGAAGTTCGGTGGGGGTGGGTTCGGTGGCTGCGCTGAGGCTGACCCAAGGGCCTGGCAACCCCAGGGCTTCGTGTCCCCACCCAGGCCCTGCCCAGGCCTGTGGAGGAGTCCGACACTTCCTCTTTTCCTGGCCTGGCCTCTGACGCGTAGTCCATCTGTCCCTTGAGGGCTACCCTCCAAAAACTCTCTATGAAATAGCTCTGACTGGCCATGTGCAGCTTCAGTTCCACTCAGACCAGCCCCCAGCCACCCCGGGTGGAGGACCTGCTGGGTGTCAGCATTCGCCCTAAACACGTGACTCTTCTCTGTCATCCAGGGTGTTAAATGGAAGTATTTCATGCCTGGCTCCCCCAAACAGATGAGACCCGGCAGCCACTAGCCCCATGGAGGCAGTGCGGCCTCCCGGCCTCTCCAGTCACCAGGGCCCCCCTGGCTGCTGGGATTTGTGGGCAGCTTAGCTCCTACCTGCCTGAGAGCTCATGAGCCCCCTCGGCCTTCTCCCAGAGCTGTGGGTCGCCCAGTCTTCGCTGCAAGCGGGGTTTCACCTGCCGCGGAGCTGGAGCAGGGGCTGGGAGCCCTCCCTCCTGCGCCCGTGGCCTCTGCGCGCTCCCAGGGTGGGCCCTGTGCGTCCCCCAGGAGGTGGGAGCCACCCACCCCACAGGGAAACACTGGAAAAGGTCCCGGGCCTCATCTTTCGTTGGCGTGTTAACCAAATGAGCAAACCCCAAATAAAACAAACTGATCACCAGAGAGATAGCCGCCCTTGCAGAGCCCTAGTGTGGACAGCCTGGTGGTCTTTTGTTTTTGCTTTTTTGTTTAATATTCTTACAACAGGAAAGCAGCATCCCTCCCTGCCTTTGTCCGCTTTCTAACAATTGTTTCACACTCACATCACCGAATACCCTCCTTATGTGTTCTGAATAAGTAATGCCCGCTAAAAACAAAACAGTGACAAAAAACAAAAGAAGTAAAAAAAAAACACACCGAGATAGAATGTAAAATGTACCACGCCTCTCCCCCAGCCCCCCAGTTCCTTCCCCTAAAGGCTAAATGGTTCCGGGTTTATGTACTTTTCAATCAACTTTATTGAGGCATAATATACCTAGAGCAAAATGAACACAGTTTAGGGGCAGAGCGATGACAAGCCCATGTAAGGACCGCCACAATCAAGATGCAACCCCCCACATCACCTCAAACGTATGCACCCCCCAAAATCCCCCCAAAATATACACCACCCCCAAAATATGCACCGCCTTCCCCCTTGGCAGTTAATTCCCACACCACCCCGGCGATCCCCAGCTTTTAAAAAGCATATCCTTCTAGAGACATTTTTCTGCAAATTAAGTGTCCCTGTGAATTGCACTTTTTTCCTTTTCTGAGAGCAGCGAGGTTGGCGGACTCTGCATCGCTGCCTTTGCATCTTACTTCAGTGCCTCCGTCACTTTCTCGTGCTTTTGGAGGGGGGAGTGGTAATGTGTCTAGAATCAACTCTCCCTGCGACAGGAGACGGGACCCGCTTTTCGGACCCGCGTTAGGGCTCGCCAGCTCGGAGGGCGTCGCTTCAGGCTTCCGTGGTTATCGTTTCTCCGGAACGCGGAGCTGTCACCTGCCTGTCCCCTCGCCCCGCTGCGTCCCTCCCCCCTTCCCTGGCGGCGAACCGCCTCGGCGAAAACGGCCCGGAGCCGCGGAGGCGCCCGAGCTGGATCCGGTCCCTCCGGGTCCCGTAGGCGAAGGTCACAGCTGCAAAAATCAGGTGACAGTCGAGTCCGAGGGACAGCGCCTCAGACTCCTGGGGAGAGGGAGCTGGATCTCCTAGGGCCGGTGCCCACCTGCGGGCGGCTGCACCCGGAGGGCGGAGGGCCCGGGAGACGCGCGTTGGAAGGACCGCGGGAGTCGCCCGGGAGCAGTTCTGGGAGAAGCTGCAGGGCGCGAGGGGCTGCCGGGCCCGCAGCAGTGCCGCGCCGAGCTCCCCCGCGTCCGCACCTCGCGGGTCGGCTGACACCCAGCAGGTCCTCCGCCCGGGGTGGCTGCGGCCTGGTCCGGGTGGAACTGAAGCTGCAAATGGCCGGTCAGCGGGAGAGGAAGGGCTCTTAGGCCCGCGCTTCCGTGCCCCGCACCTTTCTCCTTCACCTTCTCTCCGACCTGCGCTGCGGGGTTGGGAGGATGGTGCCAAACAAGCAAAAATCCAAAAAGCAGACCTGCAGCGCCGTTTCTCCGGCGGGGCGGGGCGGGCGCGCGACGAACGCCCAGAAGAAAAACTGCTGCCGGAGAAAGACCCTTTGATTCCGGGCAGTGGTGTCCAGTGGGCATTTACCGAGCCCGTCACCGGGGCATGGCACCGGGGCCCGGGGGCGCGGAGCTGCGGATCCCAGGGCGGAGCAGTGTGGCCGCGGGACATCTCCGAGTGCATTGCGCGCTCCCGACAAATTGGTGAGACGCGGGGACTCACTCACACCCGAAGGAGCGCACGATCGCGGGTTGTGTTGACACCGCCTCAAGCGCTCCGTGTGCCCGTGACAGTTGTGGATGCTCCAGCCCTTAAAGGAGTAGGAAGGAGTAGGAGGGAGCGGTTACATTGTAGGGGCTGCGACCTGTGGGCCGCTTTGCACGTGTTTACGGTGCGCTTTCAAGATGCTCACACGGCGGGCGGTGCACACGCCCTTCCAGGGCACACTTTCTTTGGACGTGCTGAAGCGCACACGGCCAACAGTTCTTCCGAGGGCGCCGAGGCCGTCGGTGACAGGCCCTGCCCTCTCCGCTCCCGCTGCCCCGGTGCACGCGTCGGTGCGCGCTGCCCGCGGGGCGCGTCTCCGCTCCCCCCGCGCGCCCTGAGCGGAGTGTGGGGGCCTGTGGCCTCGTATCCGAGGCAGGGAACATCTTTTGTCTCTCGGCAAGAAGCTTTCCTCCGGGAAAGATAAGTAATCGATAGGGTCTTTTAAATAGCTCCGCGTTTCCTGTCGGGCGAGGAGCCCCGGCGCGCGCACCAAATCTGCTCTGGTATGTCACCTTATCTCCGTCCCGCTGCCGTCCCCAAACGTCTCCTGTCACGGGAGACGCCACCCGCATTAAGACCCAGACCGGGGCCCTTCCGCTCGGGGTCACGCGCTGGGCCCCTCCGCCGTCCCTTGGGGCGCCGGGAGGTGGGGGATGGGGGTGGGGGTGAGGGTAGGGTGGGGGTCGGGAGAAGGGGCGGGCGCCAGGTTGAAGGTGCGGGTCCTAGAACTCCCCACCAGCCGGGGAGGAGCCTAACAAACAGGCAGAAATGGACGGGTCCGGGGGTGCCTGCTGGTGAGCACTGGGGTGGTGGGGCGCGTGCTGCCTTTTCTAACCGCGAACATAGACGGGCCGGGCGACAGACTGGTTGAGGGCAGCGCTTTGGCGGCCTCGCTCCAAGGAAAATCCGGTTTATCATGTGGAGAGGGCGCAGGGGCTTGGCAAACGCCGGCGCCAGGTTAGGTGAGGTTTCACCAACCTCCAGGCGACTGGTATTGGGGAGGGAAGCGAGCACCTGAGCCCTGAAGATCGGCGGGACCCAGAATCTGACCCGCGTCCTAGGCTAGGGCAGTGTCACCTCCCCAGCCTGTCACAAGCCACGACCCAGGCCAGGCCCTGCACAGAAGTGTTTCTAGGGGTGACCACCAGCCGGAGACCCGCGGCCTCCTATGCGATGTCTAAGCACTGTTGCCTGCATCGCCTCATTTTTTGTTTCTATATTCAAAGCCAGTTGTATCTGGTCTCTGTTTGTGTGGTTTTTTTTTTTTAATTCAAACAACAATAACAAAACCTTTTCAATCCTCTCCTTGTCTCACCCCATAAACGCGCAAACCAGCCAAGTACCAGGGGCACAGCCTCGCCAGGGCCCCGGGCTCCCTTCCCCGGGAAGCCGGCCGGGAAAGTACTTCTTGGCTTCAGTGCAGACTTGCTCCCCTCCAGTTTGCCGGGGATCATGTGGATTACTCAGGCTGCGGAGAGGACCACCCACCGCAACACAGCCGGGCGAGCAGGCCTTGGGAAAACTCGGGTTCTCATGTGCCAGGGCCCCTTGTCCAAACAGAAACCTCTGCGTGGAAATGCAGCCGGGAAGGCGGCACCTTTCTCCTTCATGGGGGTTTGGGGGAGGGGGAGGCGGCATTTCTGAATCTTCTCAACTTTTTTTAAAAAAATAATTCTTTATTGCTGAAAGTGTCACCTATGTCCCCATTTACCCTCCAATGACCGCCTCCAGCCCGCTCCTGCCCCCCACCCCCAGGCCTTCAGCACCCTATTGTCTGTGTCCCCGCATTATGCATATATGCACACAAGATCTTTGGTTGATTACCTCCCCCCCTCTCCTCTCCCCCCTCCCTCCCAGATTCCACACTCTGTCCCAGGCTTCCAGTCTCTGGATCCACTCCCTTCCTCAGTTTATTTTGTTACTTAGATTCCACATATGAGTGAGATCATGGGATACTTGTCTTTCTCTGACAGACTTATTTCACTTAGCGTGATACTCTCCGGGTCTCTCCATGCTGTCTCAGAGGGTAACAGAGCCTTCTTTTTTTACAGCTGCATAGTATTCCACGGTGGAAATACACCACAGCTGTTTTATCCGGTTGTCTGCTGATGGGCACTTGGGCTGTTTCCAGATCTCAGCTATGGTGAATAGTGCTGCTATGAACATAGGGTGCACACATTCTTTCTGATTGGTGTTTCAGGTTTCTTAGGATATATTCCTAGAAGTAGGATCACTGGGTCAAATGGCAGTTCCATATTTAATTTTTTGAGGAAACTCCCTATTTTTTTTTCCATAATGGCTGTACCAGCCTGCATTCCCACCAGCAGTGCACTAGGGTTCTCCAGCACCTGTCATTTGTTGATCTGTTGAGGTTAGCCAACAAATGAGGGTGTTACCTCATTGTTGTTTTAATTTGCATCTCTCTGGTGATCAGTGACTTTGGGCATTTTTTCATATGCCTCTTGGCCTTCTGTATGTCCTCTTTGGAGAAGTGTCTATTTAGGTCCTTTGCCCATTTTTTTTTAAACCTTCACTGGAGGATATTTTTCCATTGATTTTTAAGGAGAGTAGAAGAGAGAGTGAAAGACAGATATCGATGTGACAGAAGCACATCGATCGGTTGCCTCCTGCATATGCCCTGACCAGGGCCTAGGCTGGGGAGGAGCCTGCAACCAAGGTACATGCCCTTGGCTGGAATTGAACACAGGACCCTTTGGTCCACAGGCTGACACTCTATCCACCGAGCCAAACGGCTAGGGCTGCCCATTTTTTAATTGGATTGTTTGTCTTCCTTCTGTTAAGTTGTATGAGTTCTTTATATATTTTGGATATTAACCCCATATCCGATGTATCATTGTCAAATATGTTCTCCCTTTTGTTTCTTTTGCTGTGCAGAAACTTTTTATTTTGATTTAGTTCCCTTTACTTTCTCCTTAGTTTCCTTTGTCTTAGGAGCTGTATCCATAAACATATTGCTACGAGAGATGTCTGAGATTTTGCTGCCTATGGTTTCTTCTAGGATTTTTATGGTTTCACGATTTACATTTAAGTCTTTTATCCATTTTGAGTTTATTCCTGTGTATGGTGTAAATTGCTGGTCTAGTCTCATTTTTTTGCATCATTTTGTATCTGTCTAATTTCTCAACTACATTTATTGAAGAGACTGTCTTGACTCCATTGTAGGCTCTTGCCTCATTTGTCAACTATTAATTGAGCTTAATGGCTTAGGTTGATTTCTGGGTTCTCTGTTCTGTTCCATTGATCCATATGCCAGTTCTTGTCCCAGTACCAGGCTGTTTTGATTACAGTGTTTTTTGTAATATAACTTGAAATCTGGCATTGTGATTCCTCCAACTTTGTTTTTCTTCCTCAAAATTGCTGCAGCTGTTTGGGGTGTTTTTTGATCCCACATACACTTTTGAAGTATTTGTTGTAGATCTGTGAAATATGCCATTGGTATTTTAACAGGGATTGCATTGACTCTATAGATTGCCTTGGGTAGTATGGACATTTCAATGATGTTGATTCTACCAATCCATGAACATGGTATATTCTTCCACTTGTTTATATCATCTTTTATCTCTTTTTTTCAACGTCCTGTGATTTTCTAAATACAGGTCTTTTGCCACCTTGGTTAAGTTTATTCCTAAGTATTTTAACTTTTTTTGTTGCAATGGTAAATGGAGTTGCTGGTTTAGTTTCTCTTTCTGAGAATTCATTGTTGGTGTATAAAAAAGTCACCGATTTTTGGGTGTTGAGTTTTTATTCTGCTACATTGCCAATTCCTTTATTAAATCTAGAAGTTTTTTGGTGGCATCTTTAGGATTTTTAGCATTTCTTGTAATGCTGGCTTGGTGATGATAAACTCCTTTAGCCTTTTTTTTTGTCCAGGAAGCTCTTTATTTGACAGTTTATTTTGAGTGATAGCTTTGCTGGATATAGTAATCTTGGTCTCAGATCCTGGCTTTCCATTACCTTGAGTACTTCATGCCATTCCCTCTGGCCTGTAGAGTTTCTTTTTAAAAAACCTCTATTGTTCAGATTATTCAGTTGTTCCTGCTTTTTCCCCCCATAGCTCCCCTCCTCCCAGTTCCCACCCCATCCTCTGTCCTACCCCCTCCAACTATCCTCATCCATAGGTGTATGATTTTTGTCCAGTCTCTTCTCGCATCCCCAACACCCTTGTCCCCCCTGAGAATTGTCAGTCCACACCCTTTCAATGCCCCTGATTCTATTCTATTCACCAGTTTATCCTGTTCATCAGATTTTTTATTCACTTGATTTTTAGATTCACTTGTTGATAGATATGTGTTTGTTGTTCATAATTTTTATCTTTACTTTTTCTTCCTCTTCCTCTTCTCAAAGGATACCTTTCAGCATTTCATATAAACTGGTTGGGGGTGATGAACTCCTTTAGCTTTTCTTTGTCTGGGAAGCTCATTATCTGACCATCAATTCTGAATGATAGCTTTGCTGGGTAAAGTGATCTTGGTTGTAGGTTCTTGCTGTTCATCACTTTGAATATTTCTTGCCACTCACTACCTTCTGGTTTGCAAAGTTTCTGTTGAGAAATCAGCTGACAATTGTATGGGTTCCCCCTTGTAGGTAACTGACTGCTTTTCTCTTGCTGCTTTTAAGATTTTCTTTGTCTTTTGCTCTTGGCATTTTAATTATGATGTGTCTTGGTGTGGTCCTCTTTGGATTCCTTTTGTTTGGAATTCTCTGTGCTTCCTGGACTTGTAAGTCTATTTCTTTCACCAGGTAGGGGAAGTTTTCTGTCATCATTTCTTCAAATAGGTTTTCAATATCTTGCTCTCTCTCTTCTTCTGGCACCCCCATAATTCTGATGTTGGTACGCTTGAAGTTGTCCCAGAGGCTCCTTACACTATCTTCATATTTTTGGATTCTTTTTTCTTTTTTCTTTTCCAGTTGGGTGTTTTTTGCTTCTTCGTATTTCATATCTTTGACTTGATTCTTGTGATCCTCTAGTCTGCTGTTGGATCTCTGTATATTATTCTTTATTTCAGTCAGTGTATGCTTAATTTCTAGCTGGTCCTTTTTCATATGCTTGAGGGTCTCGCTAAATTTATCGGCAGCCTCTAGAATATTCTTGAAAAGCCTTATAACTGTAGTTTTGAACTCTATATCCAGTAGTTTGCTTTCCTCCATTTCTGTCATTTGTGACCTGTTTTTTTGTCTCTGCATTTTGGCTGCTTCCCTGCGTTGATAGAGTGGCTTTCTGTGCTAGGTGTCCTCTAGGGCCCAATGGCTCAGCCTCCCCAATTACCTGAGGTGGACACTCTTGGTGCACTCCTTTGTGGGCTGTGTGCACAGTCTTGTTGTAGCTAAGCTTTGATTGTTGTTGGTATCACTGGGAGGAATTGACCTCCAGGCCACTTGGCTATGAGAATCAGCTGTGTCTACGGTGAGAGAACATCTGTGCTGGAGACACCCTTATGGGGCAAGACTTGCTTCAGTGGGACTTTGGTGCTCACTGAGTCTGCCCCTGAGTGTGTCCCTTATGGATCTGAGGAGTTGTATTCTGGATGGTCCCACTCTGACCACTGGGTACACTGGCTCTTGGATCTCTAAGGAGGTGCTAATTTAGCTTCTGCCTGAGGCCACCCAGCCTTTTATATGCAAAAGCCTCTGCTTGCAGCTTGGGTGGGGCGGGGTCTCCGGGATTCAACAGGGCAGAGCAAACAGCTATGGCTGATCTTCAGCCCAGCCCTGAGAGGCCCTGGGTCCCAGTGTCCCTCGATAATCGATAATTGCTGCAAGCACCGCTGAGAGAAAGTCGCTCAGGAGTTCCTCCTGCTGCCAGACAGTCTAGCTTCTCCCCGTATGAGTCTGGATCCCCAGAAACTCGCCCGGAACTGGAGTTCAGAGCCATCGGGAGCTTGTGACTCCCTCCAGATTGAAAAAGGCAACCGTGTCCTCAGTTGCCAGCCCTCTCCTCATGCGCCTTCATACCTCTGCACTTTACTTCCACACCTCCTCTGAGTCTCAGTGTGTTTTTCTCTTTCTAGTTGTAGAATTTTCACTCAGCCAGCCTGCCTGTGGTTCTGGGTAGTGTCCCCTTCCTGCCTATTCTGATATAACTGCTATTTGAGTATTGTTATGTTTCATTGTCCCACAGATCCCTTAAGCTGTCCTCCTGTTTGTTTGTTTTTTAAATATATTTTATTGATCTTTTTTACAGAGAGGGATAGAGAGTTCGGGATGTGCCCACAACTAAGGTACATGCCCTTGACCAGAATAGAATCAGGTTCAGTCTGTAGGCCAATGCTCAATCCACTGAGCCAAACCAGTTAGGGCTGTCTTCCTGTTTTTTAATTGTTTTGTTCTTTTTGGTTCTTTGAGTGATATTTTCAACTCTGTCTTATAATTCACTGATTAGATCTTCAGCTTCCCTTAATCTGCTGTGTATTCCTTCCAATGTGTTCTTTATTTGTGCAATGTCATTCTTTATTTCTGTTTTCATATTTACTATGTCTTTTTTCATGCTGTTGAGCATCTTTACCATCATTATTCTGAATTCTCAGATAAATTTCTTATCTCTGTTTCATTTATCTCTTCTTCTGGAGAATTCTGTTGTTCTTTCATTTGGGGGTTGTTTCTTTGCTTCCTCATTTTGGCTTCCTGTTTGGGTTTGTGACTATGTATTGGGTAGACTCCAACGCCTCTCAATCTGTAGTCCAGGACAGTGTCAAATGCTGTTTTTGACCAGTTAGATCAGGCAAAAATTCAAAGCCTCCAGAGACAGCCTCTGTCCAAAGACTGATAGGATTTTGTCTTGAATTACCTGCAGGCAATCATCCACAGGTTTGGCAAGAGTTCTTTTCAACAGAGTTGCGTCTATTGCTTCTGCCTGGAGGCTAATTGTTATACTCAGTCTCTTAATGGGCTTGAGCATCTCCTGCACAGCAAGGTGTGGCAAGGCATTTTCCAATAGAGTGGGTGAGCTGCCTACTCCAGGCAGAGCTGTCTTTTTAGCTAATGCCTGCGCGGAAGACGGCCTCCCCAGCGTGAGGGAATGACTCAGCACAGGAAACTGGGGTGTCTGCCTTCTGAGCCCCCGATCCTGGCTTCTGCTTGCTCAGCTCCAGTCCACTCTGCCCTCCCTCTGCTGGAGCACAAGGTGGGTTACTCACAGTTAATTTTGTGTGTTGGCCTTTTAAGAGGGTGCCTGAATTTCCAGCTTTCTCTCCCTGGCCGACAGCAACTCTGCTGCTTTTCACAGCCAGATGTTATGTGGGTGCCCTGCTCAGTTCTGGTGCTCTCTGCTGGGGGCTCAGCTTGGGGATTAGAACCCAGAGTTCTCAGTGGCAACCCCTTCACAGCTGAGATATCTCTCTGGAACTTCAGTTGCTGTCTGTGGGCGCCTGGCCAGCCCTTTTGCACCTCCGCTCCTCCTACCCGCCTCTATGAGGTCTCCACCGTCTGTCCTTGGTTACCAGGGTTCTCGCCAGCGAGTCTTCTGTTGATTCGGGAAGTTTTTCAGTATTTTAGTTGTAATTCCAGTTTGGTCCTGGGAACATGTTTGTGCCTGTTGGGCACACTTGTTGAAAATTCCTTCCTTCCTCCCTCCCTCCCTCCCTTCCTTCCTTCCTTCCTTCCTCTCTCTCTTTTTCTCTCTCTCCCCCCCTCCTTCCCTCCCTCCCTTCCTTTATTTTCAGCAACTTTATTTTTATATATTTACTTATTTGTGTTGTTCCGCAGCCATTTTAAACCCTTTCTTCTTCTCCTCACCCTTTAAGGCCCTGGCCTAGGCCGTCCTCCTCGCTGGGCCCTTCCGTAGCCTCTCAGCGTGGTTGAAAACGCTGACTTTGATTGTTATTGGTAACCACAGATTGGTGGAGTTGGAGAGAAACGCTGGCTGTGTTTTCTTTTTCTTTACTTTTGTTTCATTTTATTACATTCACATTGGGCTGACATTGGTGAGTAAGATTGTATAGGATTCACGTGCACATCTGTATAACACATGGTCTGCCTATTGCATTGTGCGCCAACCAGCCACTGGCTGTGCTTTCTCGCTGTGTAGATCGGTCACATGTAGCATGTGCTGGGGTGAATCTAGCGGGCTGTGGGCTGGACCCCTTCATGCGACCTTTGGACCAGCGTCCTCCCTCTCCTGGTGGCGTTTCCTGGGGGCCACGGTGGAGAGCCCTCTCCGGTGGGGCATGAGCCTTCCAGCAGCAGTATGGGAGTTCTCGCTTTAAGGATCTTTGTGAATATTTAAGGTGACAGCAGCATCATTGCAATTATGTTTAAATTACTTTCAAATGTTCTCAATCCATTTGGTTTTTTTCTGAAATGTACCACCTGTTTGTATCTTCAGACTCTGCCTTGAGACCTTAGTGTTGCTGGTTTTTTTTTACTGATTTCTATGAGTGGTCTTTATTAACCGTAACCTTTTGTTATTTTAAGCTGCAAATATTTTTATCATTTCCCTATTTGTCTCCCTAAAGCAGTGGTTCTCAACCTTCTGGCCCTTTAAATACAGTTCCTCATGTGGTGACCCAACCATAAAATTATCTTCGTTACTACTTCCTAACTGTAATGTTGCTACTGTTATGAATTGTCATGCAAATATCTGATATGCAGGATGGTCTTAGGCGACCCCTGTGAAAGGGTTGTTCGACCCGCCAAAGGGGTCGCGACCCACAGGTTGAGAATGCTGCCTAAAGCCTTCATTTTTATTTGAAGGCACCTGATGATAATGTATAAAGGAGCTACTCACACTCAGGTGGGGCTTTGTTACCCAATTAGGACTGGCAGAGCGAAGGCTGGGTGCTTGGGGGTGGGGGCGGAGGCTCAGCCCGTCACAGCCGCTGTCCTGACCCAGTGAGGATTCCACAGGACAAAGGCCACATAGAGAGCGTGGGGAGCCTGTAGGGAGCTGACGTTAGACACTGGCCATACCTGGGGCTGCCTTCTTTGAGATTTCCATCTCAGGCTCCAGGTGCAGGTGGGAGCAAGAGGGAGTCTCACTGATTACTCGCAGGGCAGAAGCCAACACAAAAAGATAAGGAAAAAAGGGGACTTGGGGAGGGGCTGGGGGATTTGGGGAGCATCCGGAACAGAGAAGGGCATCAGCAATGGCAGGCAGTGATTTGAAGCTCAGGTCATGGAGTAGGGTACATTGAATTGTTTAACCTCCTTGACCTCGGTGTTCCCATCTGTAAAATGGGGATAGTACACTTCCTCCGAAAGGTTATTATGTGGGAGTGAAATAAAACAGCGCTGTAAGGCGTAGCTGCAGATTCCGTGACACCCCTCTTCGTGAGAAGCGGGGCCCGTGTCTTTGCTTTTTGAAACCAGGCAGTTTGGGCCTGTTTGAGACAATGACTTCGCGCAGTGACTCCGTAGAGCTGGTGCGAGTGCGCAGCGCTCCTGCACAGGCCAGGAACTCGCGTGGCTGCGCTTCATTCTCTCAGCCTGTGCATCAGTTCACCTGCTTGTCCTCCAATAACCCTCAGGGAGACAGCGGAGGGACAGGCAGCTCAGACCCATGTAGCAAGAGGGGCAGCAGCACTGTCCTTTCCCTTTTCTCTGGAGAGGGTGTCCCGGGGGGAGGGGGCAGCATCCCCAGAGTCCCAGCATCCCCGGGGGGTCCAGCATCCTAGGGGGGTCCAGCATCCTCAGGGGCCAGCATCCCTGGGGGTCTAGCATCCTTGGGGGTCCAGCATCCCTGGGGGTCCAGCATCCTTGGGGGTCCAGCATCCTCGGAGGGGGTCTAGCATCCCTGGGGGTCCAGCATCCTCGGGGGTCTGTGGACCCCTGGGCTAGGGAATCTTCTCAGGTTTCTGTGGTGGGCACTGCTCCGCTCTCCTTAGATCCTCCAGCTTCTCCTTTCTCTGAAGAGGCAGGCAGAGTGGCACCAAGAAATTTTCCACGACTGTCAGAGCATCTGGGCGGATTGTTACCTCGGCCACACCAGCTCTGGCTCTGTCTGCTGTCACCTTGACCTTCAGCCTCCTCAGGAGGCTGCCCAGACAGGGGTCCCCCACCCGCTCTTCAGTCTGCTTTGCTGCCTTGCTGCTAATTGCTTTCCCTAAAGAATGAAGAGAGGAGGGAGATTGAAGGAGAAAAGACAGACTGAGAGAGAAGATAGAAATAGATCGAGATGATGAGAAAGAGAAAGAGGAGAGAGAGAAAGAAGAGGTGGGAAGAGATGGCGAGACAGAGAGAAAGAGAAGATAAATAGAAGAGACTCAAAGACAGAGGAGATATTACGAGAAGAGATTTAGAGAGAGAGACACACAGAGATAGAAAAACAGAGACAGAATGGGGGAGGCGGGGAGGCGGGAGAGAGGGAGAGTGATGGAGATAGAGATAGTCATGGGGGAGGGAGGGAGACCTTCCAGGGAAGGAGAGGTCTGTGTGGGGGATGCGCCCAGCGGATGGGAGGCCGGGGGTGTGGGGGAGAGCTGCTCCTCATCCGCAGGAGACTGACAGCAGCCAGGTGTCGGGCAGGAAGATGGGCATGAGATTATGAAAGGCCATTTAGCTTTGATGAAAATGTCCCTCCTTCCTTCATCTGCTTGTTTAACTGTCGGGAGAGGGCCTCTCTTTTCATCAGTGAACTGGGGCTGAGGGGGGCGAAGTGAGGCCATCTGTGTCGGAGGGAACTATCCTGTGTGAAGCAGGAGGGAGCCCACGGGGCCAGTACGGTGACTCTCACTAGCGCTGCGAGCCAGCCAGCCCCTCGGTCAGTGGGGACAGTGGGACAGGAACTGTCCCAGCACACACTCCCCAGCTCACAGCCAAGCCCAGCGGGCAGCTCCTTAAGGGAAACTTTAGTTTCTCCCTCCCCCGCCCCTCTTAGTCCTCCCCATCCTGTCTTTGTTTTTGTGAACCGGGATGGCTGCTCCTGTGAGCTTTTCTGGTTGTTGAGATGTTGTGAGGGCTCGGCGCGCATACGAAAGACGCCGTGCACATGGAGGCAGTAACTGTTCGCGCCTGAGAGGACGCCTTTGGGGAAACTGCCCTCCCTTTCTGGAACAGTGCATCGCACCTTTGGTTTACTTGAAAAGAAGGAAGAAAGGGCACGTACACAAAAAATCCCAACAAAAGCAAATAGATTTAAGATCTTACCTTGGCCGCCCCCCCCCCCCCACCCCATGTCCAATGTTGGCTCCTGGGTGGTGGGCGTGGAAAGAAGCGCCCTGTGCACCCCCAGCAGGACTGGCTGAAGGTCTGCCGGGTCTCCCAGCCTGGGTGCTCTCTGATTTGGAAGCAGGGCCGGCTCTGGTCAGGCAGTCCTTGTGAGGGCCTGGCCTGCTTTTTAGTTGTGGGGGGTCTAAGCACCATCCCCACGAATGTGCTATGAGAGGGGAGTCCAGTCGGCTGCTGGTGGGGCCGGGGGAGGGCCCAGTGTTTGGGTGGCCTGTCTACCCGAGCTCTCATCCTCATGATTCTAGGGGACACCAGGTTCCAGACAGCGATTGGCCATGGGAGGTTGGAGAGAAGAGAATCAGGTCCGTTTGTGTCTTGGGGGTTCGGAACCACCCGGAGTTCCTGTTTATTGCAGATTCTCGGAAAGTTTTGTGAAAATCAAAAGCACTGATTTGAAAAGACATGTGCAAAAAGCAAAACAAAACCCCAAACCCTAAAAACACACAAAAAGAAAAGACATGCGCATCCCCACGTTCATGGCCGCATCATGTATAATAGCCAAGTAGAGAAGCAAGCTAAGTTTGCACTGGTTGGTGAAGCGATGAAATTGTGGTGCATGTACACAATGGAATGTTACTCAGCCACGAAAAGGAACGAAATCTTGCCATTTGCGACACATGGATGGACCTGGAGGGCATTGTGCTAAGTGAGTAAGACAGAGAGCCATCTTCTGAGGTTGGGGGTGGGGAATGGATGAGCGCCTCCAAGAAGAGAGAGGTCCATGAACGGGGGCCCTGCCTCCTGGAAGCTCTTAGTATATAGTGGGTAGTGGGCAAGTCAACAGAGATTGATCTCATTCTTTTTTATGTTTTTAAATTTTTTAAATTGATTTTTGGAGAGAGAGGAAGGAAGAGGGAGAGTGAAGAAGAAACATCAGTGTGAGAGCAGAACCTTGGTCGGCTGCCTTCTGCTCGCCCCTCACCTGGGATGGAGCCCGCATGTGCCCGGACCAGGAATCAGACCTGCAACCTTTTGGTAACATGGGATGACGCCTGACCAACCGAGCCACAACCGACCAGGGCTGATTTCATTCTTGACCATCATTGCTGACTGCGGGACAGTCTGAGCTGCCGTGACCTTGAGGTGAAACACCCCAGATCTTGTTACCGGTTCCTCCAGGAATCTTCCCCTGTCTTCCCGCCCTCCTTCCTGTGACTAATTTCTGAAATCTCTGTAACCGAGAGGCATTGGATGAGGTTTCCCGCTTTGGGAGGGCTGTGGGTGCCAGGCGGGGGCGGGGGCAGGGTGCTGGTAGGTGAGGGGCAGGACTCCAGGACGGTCACATGCCATCCCTCAAGAGCAGCAGCGGAGGCCACCGGATTGGGTGGCAGCAGCTGGTGGGGTGTTGGGATAACCATGCTGATGACTGGGTAGATAGGCACCTCTTGTGTTCGTGGATTCCAGAAAGCAACGCGCTCCTTGACGAAAAGGCCATGGGCATTGTCTTGTGGGATCTGCCTGGCTTGGCTTTGACAGTTCTCAGCTGCTCTGTAAATCTCCCATCAGTTTCATCTGGCCAAAAAGATGTCATCACCATTTTCTCATAGCGACGGAGAGCACAAGGTCAATGCCGAAACGGCTCTGCCACCCCTGCACAGACCAGAGGAGAGGGACTTGGGCTTCCCAGTGGAAGGGGAAATGCGCGTTAATTACATCGGGTTGTTTATGTTGCGGTGATAGTTTACCTTCGTGCACTAGACGCCATTACAAGGAGGGTAATTATGGTTATTATGGAGCACGCCGGGCGCGCAGAGGCTTAATCCACAGGACCTTGGGCTCTGACAGAAGGAACACCAGCTGAGACTCAGTTTGGTGGTTTTCATGCTTTTGTTTTAAAGCAACAGGACCCCAATGCAAGTGATGAACTGGGACCGAGTGCCTGGAGTCCACGTCTGCCCTCCTGGTGGCTCCCGGTCAGAAGCCTTGGGTTTAAATTCTCTATTCGGTCCCTAAATTCACAGGGTGGAACCCCGACAATTGCTTGTTAATGTCCTACCTCTTCCTGCCATACCTCCAATGAGGGGCCCCCTGCCTTGGAAAGCAGTCCCTGCTATGCTAAGACAGGGCCAATGCCAGCAAAGTCCTCTGACCTCCTCCCCCAAATCTGTGGCCCCAGGAGGCTTGGGGAGCCCTGTAGTGCCTGCCCTGGAGATGGTACCTGTCTCAGGCCGCTGCCCCACGTCTGTGCTTACCAGGGACCGAGTCCATCCCGAGTGGGGTGTGCAGGAGACAGTGATCCATGATTCTCTCTCTCCCTCTCCCTTCCTCTCTGAAATCAATAAAAATATATTTAAAAAATCACACACAGCCCTAGCCGGTTCTGCTCAGTGGGTAGAGTGACAGCCTGCAGACAGGAGGGTCCCGGGTTCGATTCCCATCAAGGGCACATGCCTGGGTTGCAAGCTCCAGTAGGGAGCGTGCAGAAGGCAGCTGATCCATGATTTTCTCTCATCATTGATGTTGTTCTTTACCTCTCCCTTCCTCTCTGAAATCCATGAAAAAATATATTAAACACACACACACACACACACACACGAACTGAGTTTTTCTGTTGGACTGTGGTTTCCAGGATCTAGTAAAGTTCACCTCGACTTGGACCGGACTAGGACCTTCTACGGTGCCAGTGTCCTTGAGGAAGCACTGGCTCTGGGCGGGGGTGCTTGGAGGGGGAGAGGAGGTGGGAGAGGCTGTGAGTGCCACACCCTGTTCTTGCAGGACCTCATCACCCAGGCTTCCCTGGGGCAGGGGGACCCTGTGGCTGTCCATGCTCTCAGCTGGCGGTGTACAGGTCACAGTAGTTTCAGTGACTTCCACAATCAACAACAAAAATGAAACTAAAAAATCAAACCAGAGGCGTAGTCATCAGCGGGCACTCAGGGTAGGCAGTTTGGGAACATGACTGTCCTGCCTCTGGGTTTGCCCAAGGCTGCTGAGCAAGGCTGTGTTGGAAGCCGGGGATTTGGGCTTCCACGTCTCTTACCTTCTTACCTGGCCATCGCCAGTAATGGCTTAGCCTGTTTCTGCTTCTTGACTGATGATGTAAGTAAGTTCTGGGCCAAGGATAAAGCCGGAAAACCTCTGTGTCCCCCGCCCAGCGCCGAGGAGGGGGCGCTGCCTTGCTGACCGGTGTGGCCTTTCTCCAGCTCCCCTCCCTGCAGGCTCTGTTGGCCAGTAGCTGCCCCTCGGGTTCTTGCCCACTTGTTGACCACACACATTTCTATTGAGAATGTAAGGACTGTTCCTACTAACCCTCATGATCAAAGACAGAGTTTGGTCCCAGGTGAATGGCTGGAGACCCAGGGAGAAGAGGTGTTTTGGTTTCTACCAACTTCCAAGCCAGTGCCCGGGGCACGAGCAGGTATCTGCCCTGTTGCCTCCTTGAGGCCGTGGCTTACACTTGCCCGAGTCAGACTCACCGGGAGGCTTGTTGGCACACGGATTGCTGCTGTCATTCCGAGGTTCTGATGCAGGTGGCTTGGACAGGCCCTGAGCACTGGCATTTTCACACGACCTCATGTTGCAGGCCTGGGGGCCACACTCAGAACACTGGCCGAAGTGGTCCCCTGGGCTGTGGCGCTCCAGCTGGGACAGATTTCATCTCATGGTTTGTGGCAGCTGGTTTCAGAGTCAGATTCCTGCCATCTGTGCACATGACCCTGTGGACATGACCCCAGGTGGGCCTGTCCCTCTGCTGCCTAGAGTCTAGGCAACCTTGTGACTTGCTTTGGCCAATAAAATATGACGGAGGTGAGGCTGGGTGAGTTCAGAGCTTCAGTCTCGGGCCTTGTGGCTCCTTGGTTCACTGCCGGGGACTCTGCCCTGGCACCATGATGGAAGGATGTGGGTCTAGTCTGTGGAGGACAAGAGGCCCTAGCCAACCAGCTCCAACGCCAGACCCGTGAGCAAAGCATCTTGATTTTCCAGCTCAGTTGACTTATCCAGCTGTTTCTCAACCTCACCACTTTTTTTTCTGTTACTCCTCACCGAGGATATTTTTCCATTGATTTTTTTTAGAGAGAGTGGAAGCGAAGGAGAGGGACAGAGAAACACATCAATTGGTTGCCTCCCACCTGTGCCCTGACTGCAGTCTGGGGATCGAGGCTGAGTCTCAGATACGAGCCGTTGACTGGGAATCGAACCCACGACCCTTCAGTCTATAGGCTGATGTTCTAACCACTGTGCAAAGCGTCTAGGGTTCAACCCACCACTTTTGACATTGGGTTCCAGATAGTTCCTTGTTGTGGGGGCTGTCCCATGTGCCACAGGGTGTTTTACAGCATCCTCGTCTTCTCCCCACTAGAGGCAAACAGCACCCACCAGCGATGTCTCCATTCGTCCCCGTGTGCCCTGGGGGAGCGGTCACTCCTGGGGGAGGACCTCTGCCCCAGCACATGCAGCTGCATGAGTGAGCTCGGGGGGACCCAGCAGAGGGCCCCAGCCAGGCCCCAGATCATGAAGAATGAGGGGTTGCTGTGCTTTCACCAGCACGTTCTGGCTGGTCTGCTTTGCAGGGGTCACTGAGCTGCTCTTCCACTCTGAGCTTTGGCATCACCTGCTGAGGGTCCTGCTGCCTTTCACTGAAGTGCTTGCCCCTCTTTCATCCCACTTCATCTTTATCATTCCACTTGCCCATGAGGTAGTTGGTCAGACATTTAAAAAAATCTCCCACCCAGCCAGCGTGGCTCAGTGGTTGAGGGTCGGCCTATGAACCAGGAGGTCACTGTTCGATTCCTGGTCAGGGCATATGCCCGGGTTTCAGGGTCCATCGCCAGTAGGGGGCGTGCAAGAGGCAGCCAATCAATGATTCTCTCATCATTGATGTTTCTATCTCTCTTCCTCTCCCTTCCTCTCCCTTCCTCTCTAAATCAATACAAATATATTTTTAAAAATCCCGAGCTAAGAAAAGTGAGAAGCAAGACCTTAGGGCGTTGCTCAGGGTCACATGGCTCCCTGGAAAAGCCAGCCTGACTCCCAGCCCAGTGCAACCAGCTGCTGATGTTGACTGCCTGGTAGGTGTCTTACTGTTACTCATGACAAACACGGTCCGGGCAAGTCACTTAACTTACCTGATCCTCCATTTCTTTATCTGTAAAATGAGGAAGATACTGTCACCTCCTGGGTTTTTTAAGAAATAACTTTTTAAAATCTCATGTGCTTTTTATGAGGCTTTCATGAGCTAGGGCACAGGTGGGCTACCTTTTCCGGTAGAGGGCCAGATAGTAAATATTTTTGGCTTTGCAGATTGTATGGTTTCTATGACAACTACTCCAATGCTATGGTAGGTGAGTCGCCATGACAATGCATATCCAAGAGAGAGTGACTGTGGTCAGTTAAGACTATTCACAAAGCCAGACAATAGGATAGATCGGGCCCATGGGCCTTCACTTGTCAACATCTGAGCTAAAACGTGGAAGGATGATGGCCTTTGTCCCGTACAAGGGCAACGCTCAGTGAATTATGGCTACTATGGTTGTTCTTGTGCTATTGCTACTCTATTCCTTCAGCAGGCTCGTTCTTCTGCTCTCTGTGTTTGCACTTTCTTTTAGCAATATTATTTAGTTCCAACTATTGAGACGGGAGGCGAAATTGAGTCCCCTTCTGGCCAACTGTGGTGGCCAGCCTCCAAGATGGCCCTGGGAGCCTCCAGTTCTGCTGTTCTGGAAGGATGGAGGCCACGTGGACGAGAACGAGGCCCCGCCCCCTCCGCGATGAGCAGGGCTGACTGTGGGAATGACTGCGTGTGCCCTCCGATGCCGGGCCATGGCAACTCCCTCTGTGCCCTTTTGGGTTGCTCACTCTGGGGGAAACCAGTGGCCATAGTGTGAGGACACTCAAGCAGCCCGAGGTCTACACGGCAAGTAACTAAGGCCTCCTGCCAACAGCCAGCTTGAACTTACCAACCCTGTGAACAATCCTGGAAGTGAATCTTCCAGCCCCGGTCAAGCATTCAGGTGGCTGCCAGTGACTTTATTCTCACGAGAGACCCCAAGCCTGAATGACCCAGCTAAACTGTTCCTGTCTTGTGACCCATAGAAGCTATTTGAGATACGAATTGTTCATTGATGTTCTAAGCTGCCAAGGGGTGGGGTCATTCTTTCTGCAGCAGTCGGTAATGAATGCACTGGTTCTCACAGCTGAGAGTTGCCCGTGCTAACCGACTGCCTTCAAGTGAGGTTTGCTGATCAGCTAACGCTTTACATGACAGAATGATCTGCAAAGTGGTGAGCACTTGCTGCCACCCAATGTTGAGAATCCGCTGATCCCAAGTGAGCTGACTCCCACCTGACCATCTGGTCATGTCTCCCTATTCTAGCCATACCGAATTACTAAAACTGCACATACAGTTATGCATGTATTAATATGAATAAAACTATCCATTCTACAGAGGGAAAGCAGAGGCTTGACATCAAACAGCTAGTGTTGGAACTCAGGTTTTTCCAGCTCTAGAAGCCATGAAGAAATGAAAGCTCAAGGGGCATTAAGAAGAGAATTAGACTCCTATCAGGCCTGAGCTCTTTGAGCAAATCAAAGATGCAGTCTTATTGTTGTCTGGTTTCCATTGTTGATGGTGGAATGTCCGCTGTCTGTCCACTCCTCTCTAAGGTAGTCCATCTTTTCCCTCTAGATACTTTAAGATTTTCTTCTCCTCTTTGCTTTTCAGCAGTCTTTTTTAGCTATGTTCCTAGGGGTGGGTCTCTTTCTATTTATCCTGCTTCTTGAATCTGTGTGATGATGATGTCTTTCATCACTTTCGGAAAATTCTCAGCTGTTATCTCTTCACATATTGCTTCTGTCATATTCTCTCTCTCTTCACGCTGAGCCCTTAATAAACACATGTTCGCTCTCACTGTGTCATTTCTGTCTCTTGCCCTATCTTCTGCGTTGTTTATCCTTTTGTCTCTCCTACTGTACTCTGATCATTTCTTCTGAACTAAAATAGTTCACCAGTGTTTTTAGAAAAACTAAAACCGTCCTTGAGTAGTTAGTTATTAGTTATTGTATTTTTTGGTTCCAACGCCTCCATTCGCTTCCTTTTTATAGTTTTCAGTTCTCTTTCTTTCTTTTATTTCCTAGAATGCGGTAAGCATACATATTTTAGAGTCTTTGATAAGTGCAGCGTCTAGAGCCACTATGGATCTGTTTCTATTGTTTGTTGATTTTTTTATTTAAACAAATACTGCTTTGTATTTTTGTGCCTTATGCTTTATTGTGTTTCGGGCGTTGTATTTGCAGATGTGTTTGCAGAATTCGTTTGAGGTCTCCCGTGATATTTCCTCCCAAGAAGATTAGTGTTTACTTCTGCCAGGTTCCTGGGCCACCACCAACCCAGGATTCCTGGGATCCAATTTCAGTACTTGAAGCGGAGCTGTCCTCTTTGCAAGGCCCGCCTCCTTCTGGCTCACGCTTACCCTAGGGAGCACCCCTCTGAGTCCACCAGCCCTGCTCCTGTGGCCTGGGAGGCTGTCACCAGTGTCACTCCGGCTCCCAGCCACCAGGTCTCCGAGCAGCTCAGAGAACAGACTCCCTGCCCTGCCTCCTCCTCCCCGTCAGCTCTGTGGTGTCTGGAAGCAGGTTTTTGTTTGTTTGTTTTTTAATCTGAATAATCTCCAGTTTGATTAGAGCATAAAGCAAATGTTTATAAACAGTGCTAAAGTGAGCTGACGCTCGATTTCACTGGACTTACCCCTTTTCTTTCTCAACACGTATCATGGCAGACAAACTTCTTACAAAGGAACCACTTCTGAGAAACACACATACAGCTTTCCTGTCAAGCTCATGTGACCTTTGCCTGCTCCCGTGACAAATCCTCACAGGAGGCAAAACCATCACATTTAGGACTAATAATACTAAAAAAATGTATGATTTTACGTTTCCTGAGAAGAGGGGCAGAGTAGTTCTGCTATTGCCTTTGAGTCTATTAATAACCTCCTCATTTTAGCTGTGCAGGGGAAGCGACATCCCTCTTTGTTATCTATTCTGAGAAAATTCCCGAATTTCTTCCATTTGTTCAGTTAAGGGTTTCCTTGTTCTGTGGTTTTTCTGTTTGTCCCCAGTGGTCGTTCTGAAGGACCCAGTTTGCTATTCCCAGTCACAGGCGTTCAGTCTCCGCACTTTATTCTCGTTTCAGCTCTGCCCCAAATTGCTTGTAGGACCACGGGTTCCATGTGCTTTTGTTTCCTTGTTAATCAAAAAAGGGCGATAAGGCTGAGCTTACTTGCCTCGCAGATGACTGTGGGCGCATGAGGCCAGCTTCATGGAAGCGGGAACCCAGTGTGAATTAGTAAGGTGCTGAGGCCCCTCTCCCCGGTCCCCAGCCCCAGGCCCAGCCCCGGCCCCGGTTTTGCAGGAGCAGCTGAGCACTTCGGGGAGGAGGGCCCTGCAACTGCTGCCCGTGGGGTGCCCTGAGCAGTGTGCGTCGGGCAGTCTGTCCTGTGACTTTCTAAGCAGCAGGCTGGTTAATGGTACGCTGCTCAGAACAGCAGCCAAATCTGAAGTCTGGCTCATCGGCGAGGCTTTATTATACTTTTTTATTCCTTTTTCTAAATAATCGCAAATCAGGAAGCATCCCCGCATTATTGTTATTCTTTAGTTAGTGCCGCTAATAACTGCATGAGCAGACCCACAGTGTGCACCAGCAAGGCCCTGGGACTCAGCTGGGAGAAAGCCACCAAGCCTGACTTTCCTCGGCTAGCCAGGCCTCCCCCCACATGCCCCCCCCCCCCGGGGCCCCTCGGGGTCGCATCTCATTTGGCCTTCATGAACTTGCAGGACCAGGGCTGACCCTGCCGACCTGTGGATGTGTGGGCAAGACAGGTCCCAGCGCCCTGCTGGCGTGCGTGTGAGGGGGATCTGTGATGCAACATGATGGCATTGCGACAGGGTGAGGGAGAGAGATTGCCGGCTGGGCTTCGAGGGCGCGATTAGATTACAGTGGAGCTGCCTGTCTGGCAGAGGTGGGAGGCCTGGTCCTGCTCATTCTGTGTGCAGAGGGACCCACATGTAATCCCAGCGGGAGGGGTGCCGCTGGGAGCAGCAGGCAGAGGCCTGGGGGACAGCCCAGCGCGGCCTCGGGCCTTTGCTGGTCGCTGTGCCTCTCTTCCTTCCCCACGTCCTTTTTCTCAGCTCATGTGTGTCCCCAGAGTGGCACCGTCTGGTGAGAAAGGTTGTCCACCCCAGCATCTTGTCAGCCTCAGCGCATGTCTGCGCCTCCTCTCGCTGTGCTCTGTGGACAGAGGATCTGCGTCCTCAGAGGCAGGAAGCCGCGGAGCTGATGCAGAGCCCGTGGCGTGGCGGTGGCATCAGGTCCACCAGGCTCAGATCTTTGACTCCTTCTGGCTGGGTGACCTTGGGTGAGCTGCTTCACCTCTCTGAGGCTCAGCCTTCTCATCTGAGAAATGGACGGTTGTGAGGGCTGGGTTAGCAAAATGCCTCCAGTTTCTGCTATAATTTTCGGATCGCAGTATTCATCCAACATATGGCGTTTCCCTCTTCTTTTTATTCTTTGGTTCATTTTTCTGTGAGATCCGTAAGGAAAGCTTTCGGTGAGGAGCAAGAGATTCCGTTATGGGCAGGACGCGCTGTACTTATGACCCCCATGTCATCTTTGGTCTCAGTCTTCGGGGTGGTGAGCAGGGGGCTGTGTGTGAGCGGTGCCGGGGTGGAGTGATGAGCTCAGTGCTGCCGTCGGTTGGGGGCCTTCTGGCCTGCCCCACACTCACTGTGGTGCCCCCAGGAAGCATCCCCGGATTATTTTTATTCTTTAGTTTGTGTTGCTAATAACTGCATGAGCAGACCCACAGTGTGCACCAGCAAGGCCCTGGGACTCAGCTGGGGGAAATTTCAAGGGTGGAAGTGGATTATCCTCCACCAGGTCAGACATTTGTTCACATTTTCAAGGTTGTTTTTAATACAACCTTGTAAAATTAATACGCTAATGCAGAGTTTCCCAAGCCTCCGCTGTCTGTCATAACTAGGCCACATCTGTATTATTTTTACTTACTTTATTTTAGTGTAAATCAACTCACTTCTTTTCTTACCTGAAAACTTCTCCAGCCTCGGCATAGCAGCGAGCACTTCCAGGAAATCACGGGCTTCTGTTACACACGGGGGCTGTCATGCGCCATGTCCCTTCTCTAGGAGGGAGGGACACTCGGGAGAAACCGTGTGTGATGCGTTCATGCGAAAGAAGAGGAGGATTATAACCTTTGCAAGGGATGGAAAGCACACAGAGTGCCTTCCTGTGTGTGTGTTTACATCATATGCCATTTCTGTCCTGACTTGTCCTCTTAATGCAAAATTACAAGCATCTCCCCTCGGTATCTATATCCTTTTCTTTTAAAAAAAATATTTTTATTGATTTCATAGAAGAAGGGAGAGGGGGAGAGAGAGAAACATCAATGATGGGAATCACTGATAGGCTGCCTCCTGCACGCTCTCTCCTGGGGATCGAGCCTGCAACCCAGGCCGGGAATCAGACCGCGGTGGCCAGGGTCATAGGTCGGCAATCAGCCACTGGGCCACGCCAGCTGGGCCATGTTCTTTTCAAATTCCATCTTGGTGGCTGAGCTTCCTGGGGTGGCGGTTCAACCTCCCAGGCCCCCTGTCCACTCGCCCCAGGGCTGGGGGCCTTCTGCTCCAGGCTCAGAGGCTTTTGCAGCTCACAGTCTGCTTTTCACCGGAACGTTGTTGGCTGATTGGATGGCCCTGTTGGGGCAGCGCACGGGGACTTCCACTGTTGAATCTCTTGTGCGATAAAGTGGCGTGAAAACTCCAAACAAAAGGAGCATCGTCTGTGATTAGCTGGGCTCTCCACCGAGTCAGAGAGGGGAGCCTCTCACTGCCCCCTCACTGTGGGAGGACACGTGACTCCATTTCCCATTCCTCCTGGTCTCCTCTGGAACGTTCCTTCTGCCGGGCCCTGGATACCCCGGGGAGGTAATGACAGGCCCACGGGAGGCAAATGTCTGAGGGCCCGGCTCTGAGGCCCAGCCCCCACCCTTGCTTCTGAGTCACATTTGCGTCCTCCCACAGAGGCCGGCCACTCTGTCTGGGCGAGGCAGTGCCTCCCGACCCGTCACGAGGGATTTGAGCGGCCAGGGCCCTTCAGAGGTGCAACTGGGAAGCTGAGAGGAAAGACAGGCTGGCGCTGGGCCTCACCTGTCCGTCACCCGGCAGCGGGACTCAGGGCAGCGGCGGGACAGGGGGCCGGGCCCTACTGCCATGTCTGGTGTGGATAACAGGTCTGAGGACAGCAGCCCAGCAGCTTCCCTGGCCGTCGGGGGGGCGGCATGAACTACCACCCGCCCAGGCATGTGTCAGCCCCTCCCCTGGCCGTCGGGGGGCGCCACGACAGCACTGGCTGCTCTGGGAGAACCGGGGCCCGGGCACTGTCCGCAGGTGGGCCCCTGGTGCTCAGAGCCAGAATGGGGGCCCTCCCAGGCGGGATGATAATGACACCAGTGATGACAGTAACACCCTGAAGTTCAACCAGAGCCCGAGGATTCCATGTCTATCCCCACAGGTCTCAGCTCAGAGCCGGGGAGAGCAGGTCCCATTGCTGCAGGGGCAGGATTTCCCTGCTGCTTCTAGAAAAATCGTCTCGTCCTGCAGAGCGGCAGTTGGAGGTGTTTTCCACCAGGCGTCTCCCCCAGTCAGTCGAGGTGCCCCAGCTCCATCCGCTCCCACACGCAGCCGCAGCCGGCCACCCAGGGGCAGCGGGCTGGTGCGGGGGGCGGCCCGCAGCTGCTCCTCCGAATGCTCCGGGATTCCAGGCCGGGCGCTGGGCGATTACCCGCTGTTATCTGGGATTAGCTATTTTCGCTCCCGTATTTATATCCTGGGCGCTGCAGCTCGGTGCTGCCAGATGCCAGCACAGGCACCCTGCCCGCCCTCCTGGGCCCACCTGCTGTCCTGCTCACACCCGGCAAGGTGGCAGTTGGTGGCCACCAGACCTGCCAAGTCCTCTGTCCCCTCCCCAAATGTCCAGAGTTGTGGCCTGAGACCCAGGGAGAGGCTGGACCGAGGCTGGGTGGGGGTGGAGGGCTGGCAGCAGGCCCAGAAGGAGACGCCTGTCACTTCCCTAATCCCCTGAAGTCTCCGAGTCTAGGAGCCCTCTCGCCGCCCCCTCCCATGGCAGCCTCCCAGTTCGCACGCACGTGAGGAGGGCTGGGGCCGGGCTAGGCCGCCCAGAAAAGCACCCGTCCCACTCTTAAGTGCAGGGGGATTAGAAGGCCCTGCCCTGGTGAACGAGGCCCATCTCCATTTCTGCCCCTCTTCCCTCTCTACCCTACCCCTGCCTCTGGGAGGAGCGGGGAGGTTCTGAGTGTCAGGCCTTTTAGGAAGCAAGAGGGTGGAAAAGGCATTAAATCCCACTGGGAGTGGACTGGGCGGCCTCAGCAAGGGCGGAACCAGCAGCCTCCCTGGGTCCTGGGTTTGCTCCTGCCTCAGGGATGGGATGTGGGGTTCTCCCCTGGGCTGAAAGGTGTCTTGCAGGCTCAGCCCCTCCCCTGGGCGAACGTGGCCAATGCAGGCCGTGGCTGCCCACGCTGGGTCAGGAAGAGGCTCCGGGGAAGGCCTGTGGGATTCTGCTCTGGAATTCTCAGGGGAGACAGCGTGGCTGTGAGGGTGCCCTCGGCCTCCCCTGGGCCCAGTGTGAGCTCCGTCTCTGCCCGCGCTTTGTGCCCAGGCAGGAATCTCAAGGGCGGCATGAACTACCACCCGCCCAGGCATGTGTGAAGCTTTAAGTAATTCATCCCCGACGCAGACTTTCTAGACCCCAGGTGTTTGCCACAGGCAGGTAACAATCCACAACGACACAGTGTCCTTGCCATGCACCAGACGGATTAGGAAGAGGAGAAACTGAGGCCAGGCCTCCCAGCCACGCAGATGTGGAACCAGGTCACACCAGTGTCTTGACTTTAAAGCCAGTGCCTGTTCGTCTGTCTGGCATGGCTCCGTGGTTGAGCATCGACCTATGAACCAGGAGGTCACGGTTCGATTCTCGATCAAGGCACACGCCCGGGTTGTGGGCTCGATCCCCAGTGGGAGGCATGCAGGAGGCAGCCGATCAATGATTCTCATCATTGATATTTCTATTCCTCTTTTCATCTCCCTTCTTCTCTGAAATCAATAAAAACATTAAAAGAAATAAAACCAGTGCAGGTGAAATAATTTTAAAATTTTTTATCAATTTTATTTTGCCCTACCTCCCCCGAGGCTACTCAACTAATGCTGACACCCTTCTCCCAGAAACATCTTTCAGCCCATTCAGCTATTCATTCTGGCATTTGCTTCCCATGTGTCTATGAAGCCATCCATCTGACCATGACTTCCATCACAACACGTGAGGGTTTTAGCTCACTGGCGCCTTCTTTTTCTTTCCCTCTAATTTACCTCAGTATTTTTAAAGCCCTTGGTATCTGCATGACTATGACTTTGCCAGCATGGTTCACACTGTTCACTCTGCTAAGCCTCCTGTGATTAAATTTTCTTTCTTGAACAATTTTCCTTGTTTGCTTAGTGTTCTTTGACTCTGACCCGCCGGGCCTCACACCTGCTGCAGCAGCTCCGCAGACCTCCCTGCAGCCCTTCCTGGGGTATCTGTTTGCCTTCTCTCTTGATGATTCCTTTTCTCTTTGACCCTCTTTGTGGTCCTTGTTTTCTTGGAGCATATCCTTCAGTAGTTTTCTCAGAAAGGCTGTACGAAAGGTGATTTCTTGAGATCTTGCATGCTTTAAAGTGTCCGAATTTTAATCCATTCATTTATAGTCTGGCTGGGTATAGAGGCTGAAATTCTATTTTCCCCAAGAGTTTGAAGTCATTTCCCCCTTTTTCTCTAACTGTTGAGAAGTTGGCTGACCTTTTATTCCTTGATCTTTTTCTGTATGATTTTTATTCCGCTCTGTGGATGCATCCCTATCTTTTTTATTTATTTTTTTGTCCTTGCTGTCCCGAAAACTCAGAATGATGTTCCTTGGAGTAGTTACTTCATCATTTGTTCTGCTGAGAACTTTGGGGGATTTTAAAATCTCGAGACGCACACCCTTTGATTTTGTGAGATGTTTGTATGGTTTTTGTGATAATTTCCATTTCGCCATTTTTCCTGCTCTTACTTTCTGGAGCTCCTGTAACTCAGATTTTCATGAGAGGCTCATTCAATTGATTCCCTATTTTCCTTTTAACTTTTCTCACCTATTGTTATCTCTTTGGCTTTTTTCCGGGGGAGGGGGGCACTTTCATTGGTATACACTTAACTTGATCTTTCAGACCTTCGGTGGACGGCTTGCTTCTTGCAGCAATAATTAAGTAACCAGCCTGAGAAATCTCTTGTCCTCTTGTTTTCTTTGTGTGGTAAACTGTTCTCGTTCCTGGGAGGGCGGTGTTTCCTCTCTTACCGTGCCGAGGACATCGATTCTCATTCTTTGACCTTTTCTTCCGAGCCCTGCATTAGCTCTGCTTGCTTTGGGTTTTTGTTGTTGTTGTTGTCGTTGTATGTTTTGATCTTTTCAGGATTCTGATAATCCCGCCTCTCAGGTCACATCTAAATCCAGAGCTGATGGGAAGCTCTGCGTACTTTTTTTAAAAAATTGAGATATAATCCACATACTGCAAAATGTATTCCTTTAAAGGGTACAATTCAGTTGTGTTTCATATTTTTACAAGGTTGGACAACCATCACCACGATCCAGTTCCAGAGCATTTTCATCAAAGAGAAACCCTGAACCCATGAGCAGTCACTCCCCATTCCCCCTCTGCCAGCCCCGGCACCATTAATAGACCCTCTTTCCCTATAGACTTGCCTGCTATGGACATTTCATGTAAATAGGGTCATACAACATGTCCGTCATGTTCTCAAGGTTCATCTGCAATGTAGCATGAACCAGTGCTTCATTCCTTAGACGGCTGAGTAGCATTCCATCGTATGGATAGACCTCATTTTGCCTATTCACTTACCAGTCAATGGATGGTGTGTATATTCTCTAAAGAGATTTTGCCAAGATGGTAATTCCTGTTTTCATTCCCTGGTCAGCCTGTCTCTTCTGTGAAAGCTCGAGGCCTCCTATTCCTGAGCCTTTTGGGGATTTTATACAACAACTAGAAGCCTATTGCATGACCTTCATGTACTGGGGGGTGGAGGGGCGGAGTGGGTCCTGCAGCCCAGCCTGTGCCCTTTAGCAGGGAGCCCTCAGGGGATGTCCGACTGACAGCTTAGACCCACTCCCCTGTGAGAGCGCACTGATTACCAGGGTGCAGCTCCCGCATTGAGCATCTGCCCCCTGGTGGTCATTGTGCATCATAGCAATCAGTCGTTCCTCATTTAGGTCAATTTGCATATTAGCCTTTTATTATATAGGATTGTAGGTCCCTCCACCCAACCCTGCAGGCAGGCCCTTGAGTCTGACTTGCTTCCTCTCTGCTGGGTGGGCCCTGTGCATCTCTCCAGGTACCTGCGGTTTCATCCCTGGATTAAGGGCTCCGGGAGTCTCCTGGTTTCCACTGACGATGCTGTGTGCTCCTTTCTTCTAGTCCTTGGGTGATTTCTATGAGGAAAATCTCTGTGCCCCATCCGAAACAGAAAGTCACCAGGTGCACCTCTCGGCAGGCACAGCACAGCGTGTGGGTCAGAAGGTCAGGGCCAAGCAGAGCCATCATTTCATCCTTCACTCAGCAAACGTTGACTGAGCACCCCCTCCGGGCACTGTGCGGGGTTCACTGTGCGGGGCTCCTACGCTCAAGGGGCTCACACATGGGGGAGAGACCCCTGAGCCTTTGTTGTTGTTCTTAACCCTCAGCAGAGGGGATTTTTCCATTGATTGTTAGAGAGAGTGGAAGGGAGAAGGAGAAACAGAGAGAAACATTGGTTGCCTCCTGCACGCACCTGGGAACCTGCAACCGAGGTACGTGCCCTTGAACGGAATCAAACCTAGGACCCTTCAGTCCACAGGCTGGCGCTCTATCCACCGAGCCACACCAGCCAGGGCATTTAGGGGAAGATCCAGACAAGATGGACCATTGCAGTAATGCGCTAAGTACTAAGATCGCCCAGGAATGAGTGCAGGGGGGAGAACTCGGCTCAGGCTTGGAATAAAGCTGGAACTTTCCCAAACACTTTCACAAGCTCAAAAGAATCCCTATTGAGTTAGAGTGGAGACCCCACCCCCACCCCTCCCCATTGTGCTGTTCCTTGGGCTGGGGAGGGCTCCCGGAGCATCCTGCTCCCTGCAGCCTGGGGAGGTTAAGATGCTGCGATGCTGAGGCCGACTCTGCTTCTGTGGGAAGTTGGCCTGGAGCCTGGCCATTCCCCGATGCACTGTGGACCCGAGGGAGCTCTGGCGGAGGAGGGCTCGGTCTCCAGGGAGGCCTGGCCCACGTAGTCCTGTTTGGCCAGTTTAGTCAGAGCGCCTAGGTGTGCAAGAAAGGACGTCACAACCCAGCGGCCCCGGGGCCAGGGGCCAGGAAGGCCTGACCAGGAAGCCATTAGCGGGAATGAATTGGGCTACACACACCTGCCCCTTTCGTGGTCAGTATCCTACTTTCCAGGTCTTTTCTCCTCACCCCACAGTTGGTCAGTGTAACATGACAGGAGGCTGATGTTGCATTAACATTAGCCCAGATCAGGAAAGGGGCAGGGCCATTGGGGGCCTGCGTCCTGTTCTGCTGAGAAGTGAGGATGCTCAGTGGGGAGAGCTGGGGAGGCATGGGGGGAGGGGGGGTGGCTCCTGGGGCT
>PVJC01016390.1:0-33773 GCA_004026665.1 Murina feae | reverse complement strand
GTCCACCCACCCACCATCTATCGAGCTTTTATAGGGCATCAGGCACTGGTCAGGGCGCTGGCGGTACACTTTCAAGCAGGACAGGAGCAGTCTGTTATTTGGGCGTCTATGACTTAGACGTGCTTTAAAGAATTGAGCCGTTCGAACTGAAATCACTGTGGGGAATTTATAGTTGAATTCCTTGTTAGGAAAATATACTTGCTGTCTTTGAAATCCACCAATGGACTGTTCTCTCACCTACAGGATTCTGCTTCAGGAAAAAAGAAATTGTCTGCTGATGCAGCTGGAAGAAGCCACCCGCTTGACATCCTATCTCCAGTCCCAGTTAAAAAGGTAGGTGCCTTTCAGCGAGAAAGCTGTCTTCGCCACCATGCTATGAATGCCACGTTATAATGACATGTCCGTGAACTTCCCAGTTCCCTTCAGCTTGGTTTTCTCCACCGGAACTTAGAACCGGAAGGGGTGTAAATACAGACGGGAAAGTGGGTACGGTGTATTTTTAAGAGGAGCTGCTAGTACACGATTCAAGGCATATGCCCGAACTCGGCCGCAGAACAACAAATCTGAAGTCAAACTTCTCCAAGGATTTTGTAATTCCCAGCTTTAGGGGTCTGTATGTCCATCTACAAACATGCACACGGCCCTTATTATTTTAGCTTTTTAAAAAAATGGTTATGGATTTAGTTTTTTGGTTATGGGTATTTTAAAATCTGACTTGGATGCTCAATCATAGGTCTGGTTTCCAAGTCCTTCCTGTGTGGGGAAGCACGATGGTAAGGCTTTCTGCGTGTGCTTTCCTGTTATTCCTCGAAAGAATGCCCCCGTGAGAAAGTGGGAAGCTGGAAAGGGCAATGAGTTGGCCACGTGGACTCTGCGAGCCCGTCTTGCAGCTGGACTTGGAACTCAGGCTTGACTCCTGATGCTAGCTACTCTCCCTCCGACACCCGAGGAACCAAAGGGCATATCACTGCAGTTGACAGTCACGCTGCGGTTCACGCAGGACGAGGCAGGCCCTGTTCCCTCGGGAACAGCGGGGACAGTGGGGCTTCAGCGCTCAGCGCAGGGTGGCTTTCCTAAGGGTGCGGGCACTCTCATTTCAGCCTGTCTGCCAGCACCCTGACGGTGTCTTCGGGGAGCAGCCGGGGGTCCCTGGCCTCCAGCCGCGGCTCGCTGGCCTCCAGCCGGGGCTCCTTGAGCTCCATCAGCTTCACCGACATCTACGGCCTGCCCCAGTACGACAAGCCGGACGCCGCGGAGTGCAGCCAGCTTTTGCGCTTTGATCTGATTCCCTTCGACACCCTGGCACGGGATGCTCCCTTCTCTGAACCCCAGGTTCCCCCGGGCTTCCACAAGCAGAGGCGTTCCCTGGACACGCCCCAGTCCCTGGCATCCCTGTCCTCCCGCTCCTCCCTGTCCTCCCTGTCTCCCCCGAGCTCACCCCTAGACACGCCCTTCCTCCCACCCTCTCGGGATTCGCCCCTGGCCCCGTTGGGGGACAGTTTGGAGGTGCCAGGCCTGGGTGCCCTAGACAGACTACGGGCTCAGGCCTCGGCTCTGGGAGAGGAAGAATTGCAGGGCGCAGCGTCCCTGCCGCCGAATGCATTCCCTGGGGATGGGGAAGGACCTCGCGAGCGAGGACCCCAAGTGGCAGCCATCACCACTGGTACAAGTGAGTATGGACAAGTCCTGTGGGTTTCCCCGGGCCTGGGAGGAAGGCGTCTGATTCAGGGAAGAAACCGTGTGTAAGGGCACGATGACTCTTCAGTGACAGCGAGCTTTAAGTTCAGGGCCATTGAGAGGACGGGGAGGGGCGCAGGCCCGCCGCCACGTGGAGCCTTCCGCTCCGTCCTGGAAAGGCCATTGAAATTGGGAAAGGAGGCTTGCCCAGGTGTTCGGCTTGTTGTCAGGATGCGCTTAATCGTTGAAGACGAGAAGAGCCACACAGTCTTCTCCATTCAGAGGCAGATAGAGAGGTGCCAGGGCCCAGCCAGCCGTCCAGGGCGGGTCCAGAGGGGACAATCCCCACGTGCCGCTGCAGGGGAATCTCCACTTCCCTTGTCTTTATGACTTCATCTTATCCTGCGTCCTTGTAGTTTTCAAGGCTGTAGTTCTGTCGAGAGTGGAAGTGAAAATAATGGCATAATTTCCAAAGCTGTGCCTGTGAGCATCAGTCATTTTCACCAGATCCATTTCTCTGGTGGAATTCAAACCAAGAAACGTAGCCACAGGGAGCTTCAGCCATCCAGTCACCGGTAATTCAGCTCCTGGGAGGAGGTGCTGCTGGCAGCCAGTGGGCAGAGACCAGGATGCTGCTCAGCGCTGCGGTGCAGGGAGCCCCACCGCAGGGAGAGAGTGAGCCAGCCTGAAAGGCAGTGGTGCTGAGGGTAGAAATCAAATGTGAATACAGAACCAGGCTGTGTCATGGGAACAGCCTCAGACTGGCAGGTCAGAGACCCGGCTTCTGAGCCCTGCCTTGTAGACTTGCCAGGTGGGTGACGTTGAGCACCTCCCTGGACACGGCTGAGTCGCAGCTTCCCCGGCTTTGAACGAGGTGCTCTATATGGGCTCTTCTACTCACCACCATTCTACCCGTGAGTTTTTTTACACAGACCCATGCTGGCTACTATATATACATCTCGCTATATAAAAGCCCAAGCAACCGGCTGACTGGCTGGTAGCTATGATGCACACTGCCCACAGGGGGCAGACGAGTGACAGCAGCTTGGTAGAGTGCATGGAAGGTTGGCTCCAGGGTGTGTCCGGCCCACCTAGCCCAGTCCTGCCCTGCCAGCCACCTTCTAATTAATTTCCTTGCAGTGTGCACAAATCTGTGCACCGGGCCTCTAGTCTAAAATAATAGCCTCTGTTAACTCTTGCATATTTAACCAGAGGCCCATTCTGTTTTGAGGCAGCCCCGGGGCTTTCTGGCATCTATCATTTTGTCCTCCCCTCTGTGTCTGCAAACACACCTCTCATGTCCCCAGATGCACTGTTTCTGTAATTTACGTAACCAGGTGATCTCCACTCGCTTTGTTGTTCTTTCTAATCACAGGTTCAGGGCTCCGTGCTTGCTCCTTTCATTTCCAAAAGAAAATTCAAAATAAGAATTGAAGTGCACATCTGTCGTTGAGGAAGCTTACTGTCTCAGTGCCCCTGCCCCCACGCCAACTCCTCTTTCAAGCTGAGACGTGAGAGTATCAGGCTCATTCTGCAAGGCCCAAGGGCCCTTCTGGGTCAGGGGAACGACAGGGTGGGAAAGAGAAGAGCAGACTTAATTTCGGACTCTGATTTCTTACTTCTTCCTTTCCCCTTTGTGGCCTACATTACAATGCTTCAAGCTTAGCCCTAAAGGTTGTTGCGCATGCTGTGGTCAGATACTGCCACCTGGAGGTGCATTCCTGCATGACACTGTCAGTTGACAGATCCTTACAAACTAGAAATGACCCAGTGAATGGGTCCTGATGGGTGCTCCCAGAGGGCTGGGCTGGGTAACCGATTTCAGGCCAGGACACGGGGTGACTCCTTGCTTCCCTTGGAGCTTGTGGACGTGCCTGATCCCAGAGTCGTCGTCGCTTCGTAAAGTTGGCGAGGACATTACGTTACCCTGCCCTTCATTTGCGAAGCCCAAGGTCACATAGTTCCCTCTGACTTTCCACTCCAGTCTCGCTAGGTACAGTCTAAGCTTGCCCTCAAGCAAGTTTTAGTTAGATAACATTTTAGAAAGATAAAATTCCATTTTGCTCAAGCCCACAAGGCAAGCCTGAGGATGTAATACCTTCTGTTATGTTTCAAACTAGTTTGAAGGAGCAAGGCGGTACAGAGAGAGAAGTATGGCCACAGATTGTAATCTGTAGCATTTTTTACATTTTTGCTGCAGTTTTATCTTCCCTGAATTTCAGAAGCCCAATGTGTCATCGTTTTGAAATACTTTCCGTTTTTTCCTTTCCCATTGGCATTTGCTAATCTAAATCCACGAACTCCTTGACTTTGCTTATCCGTTCCTTGATGTCTTTATTATATTCATACTTTGTTTAACATTGTTGGCCCGGATTCTGCAGTTTTTTCACTTTGTGCTCTTTTTTATCTCTTTCTCATGCGACTCGGCAGAAGCGCTCACTGTAAGTGACCTTGGATTCTCCTTCACCTTGTCGGTCAGGCTGTGGCACATCTTCATCCAGCGAAGCCATGTGTTCAGGATGCTCAGGGGGCGGCCAAGGGGCACAGCTCACAGTTGTAGTTTCATGAAGTTCAGCAATTGCCATGATTATTATTTCAGCATTAACATCCATGCCTACTACAGCTGTGTGAGGAAGAAGTTTTCTAAAAGCTTGCAGTCTTTATTCTTCTATATATTTCCCCCCAGATTTAATACACACACACACACACACACACACATTTCTAATGTTTTTAAAATCGATTTCAGAGAGAGGAATGAAGAGAGAGAGAGAGAGAGAGAGAGAGAGAGAGAGAGAGAGAGAGAGAGAGAGAGATATGATGGGAGAGAATCATTAATTGGCTGCCTCCTGCACACCCTCCACGGGACCAAGCCCACGATCTGGGCCTGTGCCCTAGACCAGGAATTGAACCCTGACCTCCTGTTCATAGGTCAGGGCTCAACCAGTGAGCCACACCGGCCGGGATCCCCCAGATTTTTCATGGCTTTCATGATTTTAATATGCTAAGTGGCAGCTTTGCTCACAGCATGATTTTCATTATATCTTCTTTTTGTCAGATACTGTTGCTGTCCTTAGGTCTCAGTGTCTGAGTCTGTCTGTCTGTCTTTAATGATGAAAAGGTGAGATCTAAAAAATGACTGTTTGGAAGATGGTTTATCCCTGACCTCAGGGGCTTTGCTCCCATTGCTCATCTCGCTGCGCATCTGTTGCCTTGCAGCCTGACAACGGGCTGCTGGGTTCGACGGGAGGGGTCTGCTGTGCGCTCTCTCCTCACCCAGGGCAACTGCTCACCGCATTCCTTCCGCCAGCTCTGCGCCCAGTTGCTCCGTGTTTCAGAGGCTAAGCCTGCGGTCACTGAGGAGTAATTCCTTCATTTCCTTTGTTTCTTCATCCGCCTTGCAATGAGAGAGAAACTTGTCTGAGTCACACCATCAACATTACTGGAAGTGCTTATAGTGCAGTGTTACTCCCTTGAAGCGGGGGTGGGGAACGTCCGGCCCTCGGGCCATATGAGGCCAGCGGAATCATGGGGTCTGGCCCTCCAAGGCATGAGGGGTGAGCTCATTCAATGTCTGACCAAGTAGAGCAGGCTCATGTTTAAGGTGATGATTTTGTAGGGCCCGAGAACGCTGTTAGAAATCTCCCCGTGGCCCTTGGCAGGAACAGGTTCCCCACCCCTGCCTCAAAGGAGGCCATGTCGGAGCCTCTCCGGGTGTCAGGGCTGGGAGCGGCCATAGCAGTTCTCATTTGCTGGGATCCGTGCATTAAACCGGAGGTTCCATCTGCAGTTGAGAGCCGGGGCCTCTGTGTCCTTCCGGATGGCAGGGGTGACGACAAGAGCTGGACTTGGGAACCCTGATCTACAGTGTGAGTCGGGGGCGGCTTGTGGCCCGGCCCGAGAGGAGCCTCTGGAAGGGCAGCCCCCAGCTGCAGTTGAGACTGTGAGACCAAGGACCCCGGCCCCTCTGTTCTGTGTGCGGGTCAGCATGTTTGGACTTCATTGGTGTGTGCACCGTAGTTTGGTTGAAAAGGGAGATAGTCATAGGTGAATTCGTCATTTCCCTCAAGGGGAGGGTGCTCAGCTGCTTACATTCTCAGTTTCCAGAGCTTAGATGGTGCAAGGAAAGCACCGAGACGCAGAGGCCGGCGCCGTTAGCAGGAGGCGTCCCCACGGCAGGGCGAGGCCCAGTGGGGGCCTGGGACACATTCACACGTGTGGCAGGAACGTGATGGGCCTATTTTTATTTTCTTTTTAATATATTTTCATTGTTGATTTCAGAGAGGAAGGGAGAGAGAGAGAGAAACATCAGTGATGAGAGAGAATCATTGATGGGCTGCCTCCTGCACGCTCCACAGTGGGGATCAGGCCTGCAACCTGGGCATGTGCCCTGACCGGGAATTGAACCCTGACCTCCTGGTACATAGGTCCATAGGTCAACGCCCAACCACTGAGCCATGCCGGCCAGGCTAATTGGTTTTGCTGAAAGGCACTTGGTGCTAAGAGGGACGGACGAACCAGTTGAGAAACTGGTGAAAGGGAAGATGCCCGTGGTCGCCGTTGGCTCTTGCTTACAATAGACAGGAGACAGAAGCAAGCTGCCAGGCACGGGAGCGCTCTAACCTCAGGACAGCGGTTCTGGACGCAGAGCTGGGCTGCCAGGGAGGGAGGAGGCCCCTGCGGCGTGATGGACAGGGTTCAAGGGCATGTTTTCAAAGGCTGAGCCCGCATCCGACAGTGTCCTCTGACTCAGAAGTCACTGCCTTTTGTTAGGGTTTATTTGGGTACTTTTAAAAACTGTTGTTTCCTGGTTATGAAGCGCTAGCATATGTTTATCATATAAAATATGGAAAACACCAAACGGCATAAAGAAGGAAGTGAGAAATGCGCACCCAGTCGGGCAGGGCAGCCTCTGTCTGCGTTCGGGGTGACACGTCCTCCTTGGGTGTGAGAGTCTCTCAAGTGCGATGCGAAAGGGCTCCACCGCCATCGCATGCCCTCTGCCCTCACTTAGGAGGTGACAAGAGACTTACAACAGTTTAAGTAGCTTTTACAGAAGTAGCCAGAAGTCGATTGCTTCGATTTTCCGTTTAAAAACAAGTTGCGCGCGCAGCGTATTTAAGCACATGGCACATACGCGACGGCGTGTCTCTGGGACGCAGTAACCGTGTCTGCATCCTTGGCACCGTGGTCCCTGCCCCCCACGCTGTCTCCTGACTCCACGTGGCTCTCGTTTGCAGCAGTGACTCTTCGAGAAGACGGCGCCAGGAGGCTGGAGAGGAGAGGGCGCCGCGTGTCCGCGTGCCTGTCGGACTACTCCCTGGCCACCGACAGCGGCGTGTTTGAACCTCCAGCCAAAAGGTTAGAAGCTGACCCTCCCTCTGCCCCTTCCACAGCCATCCCCCAGCGCCGCTGCGCCTGTGAGGGACCCATACGGGTGGGGCCTTCCGCATCCTGAGCCTTGGTGTTGGTTTTGTTCATCCTCACCCAAAGATATTTTTCCCATTGATTTTTTTTTTAAGAGAGTGGAAGGGAGGGGGGTAGATAGAGAGAAACATCTGTATGAGAGAGAGGCATTGATTGGATGCCTCTCCCAGGCACCCTGACTGTGGCCCACGATCGAATCTGCAGCCGAGGTACGTGCCCTTGACCTGAATTGAACCCGAGACCTTGCCCCAGCCAGATGCTCTAACCACTGAGCAACAGCGGCCAGGGCGAGGGCAGGGCAAGGGGCGCTGCTTTTTTTCTGGCTTCTCTCCAGGTTGGAGGGTGGGCCTTCGCAACCCGCTCGGAGGAGTCTGGCTTCAGAGGTGTTTGGAGGCTGGGCCGCGTCCCGTGGTTGCAGGGCGACTGCCCTTGGGGCTCTCAGGCTTCAGCCCAGTGGAGCTGGAAAAGGAGGGTCCCCGCAGGGACCTGTTTCTCCTTGGCGCCTTCCCGTCACGGTTCCATCTCACTTACTGTTAACGTTTCAGAAGTTCACGTTTGAGCTTCGCCCTGGTGTCACGTGTGGCTTTGAAAGGTGCACGAAGTTCTATTCTGAAACAGCAGTTCCCGGGCAGGCACCCAGTGAGATGCGGCGCCCCGCAGTCTCTGAAGAGTTTATTGTGTCGTCATTTCTGTTGTTGTTGCTCTTCACTTGTGGATATTTTCCCATTGATTTTTAGAGAGAGTGGAAGGGAGGAGGAGAGGCAGAGAGAAACATCGATGTGAGAGAGACACATCGTGCATGGGCCCCGACCAGGGCCGGGGATAGAGCCTGCAACTGAGGTATATGGCCTTGGCCGGAATCGAACCCGGGACCTTTCTGTCCATGGGCTGAAGCTCTAGCCACAGAGCCAAACCGGCCAGGGCTTATGTCGCAATTGAATAAAAGCCGCTCTTAGTACCAAGCACCCCTGATCAGAGAAGCTTGCACGGAGGCTGCGCTCAGCGGTGCCTGGTGGTAGCCCTGTGACTTCCTTCTCGTACTCAGGGCTGAAGATGCTGACGAGCCCACACAGGGAGACACTCGCGCCATGGAAGGGCCGCAGATCCACGTGGGATACTGGTGAGTATGGCGGGCGCCTGCCCGGTGCTGTAGCGATGCTCTGTAGATTGGGGCCGCTTGGCCACTCATACCCCATGCTCAGGCCAAGAGGACGGAGGGACCTGGTGATCGGGGGCTGCTCCCCCATCTGGAGACCCGAGCCTGCTGCAGCCGCCCCGGTGAGGGACACAGGTGGCAGGGAGGAGACTGAGAGTCACAGCTGGGAACTGTCACCTTATGCAGCCAGGACTTCGGGGCCATTACGCAGGGGCACCAGAAGCCCCCGGCACGGTGGGCTCTTGGGAGAGTTCGCACGCATTTTGGTGCGGAGTTGGTTCAGTGTGGCACAGACAGCAGCGGGCCTGCCCCTGCTCGCCAGAGCGAGGGACCAGCTGGTTTGCAAACGTGGCTTTTTGGTTTCTAGTTACTTTCAATCGAGCTCAGACCAACAAGGCGGGGTGTGCAGGCCCCAGGTTTCCTTTGCTCACTCTTGTCATTGCAGTTGAGTGTTTTTCAGCATTGGCACCAGTGACATTGGGGACCGGATCCTTCTTTGTTACGGGCGGCGTGCTGTGCGCTGTACGGTGCTGAGCAGCATCCCTGGTCTCCACCCACTAGCTGCCGGGGCGCCCCTCCCCAGCCCGGACAGTAGAAACTCTCTCCAGACATTGCACGCGTCCCCCGGGGTGGGGGGCGGCAGGATCGCCCTTCCTTTGGGGCCGCTGCTGTAGTTCAGTCAGAGCGTTTGTACACCGTGGGGACGTGTGGCCGATGAATTGCTGTTATTTTCCAGGCACGACAGTGGCAGCGAGTGTCTCCTCGTGAAAGTGCTCCAGCTGAAGAACCTCGGGGGGCTGGCCGTGAAGGAGGACTGCAAGATGTGAGAACCCGAACTGACAGGAAACCAGGGAGTCCGATTTGAAAAGCAGGGCTGTCAGTTCCGGGAAGAGACTGCTTTGTTGTCCGAGGCAGATGAAGTTCATGGAGCCGGGCTGGCTGTGCTGCAGCGACACTAAAGGGCCAAGTGCCCCCCATTAGCCGCACTTGGGCCTGAAATGCCTATCGGGGTCACTGGGCTGGGTGGTGACGAAGCCACACTCAGCGCTGTGAGCTGATGAGGTGCCCCATGGAGGTGCTGAGGGCTCCCTGGGACTTGCTCACCCCATGGGGACGGCGTGGTCACCAGTGTTTGAGCCTCCCTGTGTGCTGACTGCCGTGCTGGGGTGGACACGGCAGGACACCCCACCCCCACGCCAGATGGGCGGAGCCTCCGCTGATTCCAATCAAGTTCTGGCTGCTGCCTCAGAAGTCCTCCTTTTTTAAAAAATATAGTTTTATTGATTTCAGAGAGGAAGAAAGAGAGAGAGAGAGAAAAAGAGAGAGAGAGAGAGAGAGAAACATCAATGATGAGAGAGAATCATGGATCGGCTGCCTCCTGCACACCCCTCACTGAGGATCAAGCCAGCAACCCGCGCATGTGCCCTGACCGGGAATCAAACTGTGACCTCCTGGTTCATTAGTCGACGCTCAACCACTGAGCCACACAGGCCCAGCTAAAGTCTTTCTCTTTTTGTGTGGCTTTTCCCTGACCCCTGGGGCATGTGAGTTCCCCGGGCTTTCTCTTAGCTGAGAAAAGGACTTTGGAGGACCTGGCATTTCCGCCCATAGGCGTCCAGAGGGTGGAACGCGTGTCTGTGCGTGCATCGTGCGGACCCTCCGTAGCCTGACTGTGCTTCTCTCTCCTGCTTGCAGACATGTCCGCGTCTACTTGCCGTCCCTGGACTCCAGCACACCAGACACTTACTGCTCTAAGACGGTGGACTTCCAGGCCCCCCTGGTATTTAATGACGTTTTCAGAATCCCTGTGCACTCAAGCATGTTGACGTTGAAGTCCCTTCAATTATATGTGTGTTCAGTGAACCCGCAGCTGCAGGAAGAACTGCTGGTATGGCCTGCGCATGCACAAGCTCCCCCCTCCCCTATCCTGTCTTCTCCCTTCCCTGCTTCCCTCCTTCCCTCCTTCCTTTGTTTTTCCCTGATGATTTCTTTCTTTGTCTGCCATTCTTTCTTCATCCCTCATCTTTTGGTCTTCTCTCTCTTTCTCAGTGTGTGTCTCTCTTCCTTTCTTTGTCTCTCTGCTTTTCTCTCTCTGCTTTCTTTGTCTTTGTCACCCTCTCTCCCTCCCCTCATTCCTTCCCTTGTCTCCCTCCCTTCTTTCCTCTCTGTCTCCTCCTCCTGGTTTCCTGTGATGGGTTGCTTAGAAATTGTCCTGTTAAGGGTCTCTGTAACTGGGAGGACAGAAAGGGACGGCAAGCCAGCTGTGCTGTCACGTGTTTTGTATTCTGAATGCAGTCTCTCAAGTAATACTTGCAGAACTCCCGTTTGACAGCTTTTAAATTATCCCCAGTTTTAGTCGAGGGAACGAAGTTGGGTTGGCAAATAAGAACATAGGATGGTCCATTAAATTTGGATTTCAAATAAACTATAGGTACCTTTTGAGTACAGGTATGTTCCATACAGGATTTGGGACATACTTTTATTTAAAACAACTGGCGCTTATTTGGAAGTCAGATTCACCTGGGTGCCCTATATTTTACCGGGCAGTCCACCGCCAGGCCTGGGCCACCCACTGCCCGCACGCCCGCCCAGGGCTTGCGGCCAGAGTGCTTTCTGTCCAAGGCTGGAATGTTGCTTTTGTTCCTGGCCCCAAAGCAGCAGAATTAGCGATTGTAGAGGTCAGCCAGGCCTCTCTGGTTTCCAGAATCCCTGAGGTCATCAGCTGCTCCACAAGCGGCAGACCCTGAGCCTGCCCCAGCACTCCAGGGTGGCCATCCTCAGCCCCTGTTCCCCTTCTAGCTTTCTTTAAAAAAAAAAAATATATATATATATATATATTTCTAATCATTTCAGAGAGGAAGGGAGAGAGAGAGAAAGAGAAACGTCACTGATGAGAGAGAATCATGGATCGGCTGTCTCCCTCCTGCACGCCCCCTACTGGGGATCGAGCCCGCAACCCAGGCCTATGCCCTGGATCCATGACCTCCTGGTTCATAGGTTGATGCTCAACCACTGAGCCACACTGGCCTGGCTTCTGGTGCTTTCTGATTGGGCTGAACAAGCAATGGAGGAGCCATCGCTGTCCCTATTAGGTTCCTCTGTAACCACTTTCATTTGATGGCAGCCCTTTGAATGGAGTGAAACATTTGACCTCCTCTCCGGTCAGGATTGGGGTGACCTGGATGTTCTAGAAGATTCGTGTTGGTGTTTTAGTAGAAATCCCTCACTGCCTGTTCTGCTTCTTTTTAACACCGTGCAGGGCATCGCTCAGATTAACTTGGCCAACTGCAGCGGCCCGACCGAAATGCAGCTGCGCTGGTACACGGTGCAGGTGTTCACCAGCCCCGAGCCGCCCCGACTGAAGGAGAGCCAGCGGGCCGAGAAGAGCGGTGCCCGGGAGCCCGTGCCCACCGCCGCCGCCGCCGCGGCCGCCGCCACTGCCGCCGCCGCTGCCGCTGGGAAGACGGTGCGTGTGCCTGGCTGCGAGCAGCTCCGCTTCCTGGCTTCAGACGGGCTGTTATTAGAAGTCAGAGGAATGGAATGTCTGCGTGTGCCTGGCTATTCACGATAGTGTCTTTTTAAAAAAAATAGTTTTGATTGATTTTTAGAGAGAGAGGTAGGGAGAGGGAGAGAGAGAATGGAACACCAATGATGAGAGAATCATGGACCGGCTGCCTCCTGCACGCCCCCTGCCGGGGATGGAGCCTGCAACCCGGGCCTGTGCCCTGACCGGGAATCGGACCTCGAACTTCTGGTTCATGTATTGACACTCCCACGCTGGCTGGGCATGATAGTGTTTTTTAACACGAACATGTTCATGATCATGAATGGCACGTGGGTTGTTTTTAAACATGAACCTTCAGCTACAGGAAGCCTGCTGCCAACACTGGGGAGAGCAGCCGGGAGGAGGGGCCTCACTGGGGGGTGGGCGCCACGCCTGTCTGTCTGAGCTGATTCTCAGACATGTCCCTGTCCTCCCCCAGGACGCGGTGACGGTGCTGCTGGCCAGAACCACAGCCCAGCTGCAGGCGGTGGAGAGAGAGCTGGCCGAGGAGCGTGTGAAGCTGGAGTACACAGAGGAGATGGAACGGAAGGAGGAGCAGACCGAGGCCCGGTCCGAGCGGTGAGGCTCCGGGGAAGTGGCAGGGAGGGGACGAGGTGTGGCTGTGTCGGTGGGCTGTGGCTCTGGGAGGAGCTACGGCTTTGGGAGCAGGTGGCTTTGCTCATCCACACTCTGTAGCAAATGCTGGGCGATTCTTCGGAGAAGCTGATTCTCAGGGGAACTGAATGCTGAGCTGCAGGCAGGACTGTGACCCCTGCCCCCTGCTCCCGTGAAGGATTTTCTCCTTCCCCTTCTGTTCCGAGATTTCTCTTAAAGAGTGAGACTGTTGAATGACTGCTCTGCCAGCAGTGAATACAATATGGTCCCTTTAAGTTTTTTAACAGCTGTATTGAGATACAATCTACCTCCCGTACAATTCAGCCATTTAAAGTGGACAATCCGGTGGTTTTGAGTACAGTCTCAGAGTTGTGCCACCATCACCACAATCAGTTTTCATCAGGCCAGAAAGAAACCCCACACCCATTAGCAGTCAGCCGGCCCTCCTTCCCCAGCCCCTGCGGCCGCTGATGCGCCGGCTGGCTCTGCGGCTTTGCCCGGTCTGGGCATTTCATCCAAGTGGAACCTCACGATGGCTCTTCCGCTTTGCTGGAAGCAGCCTGCCAGTGAGCCTTCGGCATGGTGCAGCGCCGCCTGCACAGAGGAGCCATTCCGATGCCCAGCCGCTCCAGTGAATCGGCTTCTATCCCATCATTCTCAGAGGCGCTCACGTGGCTTCCCTTCCACGGTCTTCCATAAAGAGCATCCCAGTTCCAGAGCTTCCCGCTTCTTCCTGCAGCTGTCCCTGGCTTTATTGAGAGGAATGTCTTTTACGGAGGGCGGTGCGTGGCTGAGGGGAGCGTACTGTGTTCGGGGCCAGGCAGGAAGCTGGGAGGGGCCTGGGGAGGGGCTTCGGGATTCTGGCATGTTCACGGGGTGCAATTGGGTGGTAAAGGCAGACAGAGCCTCTTAACGAAAGACCTCGCGAGTGCACTTTTATAAGGAAAGCAACTGCAGGGATCGGAAGCCAATCCTGGTGTCTCTGCTACTGCGCCCAGAAGGCAGCAGTGACCCGCCCTGGGGTGAGCATTCCGTGGGCTTTTGCCATGTCCGCCTCCAGGAGCTGGCAGGCCGACTCGGTGGACAGCGGCTGCAGCAGCTACACCCAGACCAGCCCCCCGCACCCGGAGCCCTGCTGCAGCGGCGTGGACTCCATCCACGGACACCCGATCGCAGGCCAGGCAGATCCTTACCACCCCAAGAAGAGCCAGCCCCCTCCTTCAAAGGTAAGCAGAAGGGGCAAGGGGTTTTCAGGAACCCCCAGAGGCTTTGCCAAACAGCGCCCGGAAGATAGTGGGTGTGCCCCAGACCCTTCAGGTGAAACTGAGGGAATGGGTGGGGAGAGGGCCAAGGCAACCAAAGCTGACAGGCGCAGTCACAGTAGAATGACAGATGCGACTGAGCGAGACAGCCCCAGTGACTGGGACTGTGGGGAACGTGCCGTTGGACTAGGGCGATAGTGAAGGCGCTGTTTCACTGAGAGCGAGGGAAGCCAGGACTGGCTTCAGATCAGTGAGCGGGACCTTAGGAATGTGTGTGAAATTCAAATGAAAAAGAAGGCAACTGTGTGTAAAAAGGGCGGACTTCCACTGCACTTGCCATCTGGGGATGACCCCACCGCATCTCCAGGGCCACCCACAGTGCAGGCTATTGGGGGGGGTGTGGAGGGGGACTCACGGTTTTGGACACTTGCTCTTCTCCCTTTGGGATATTAGGAACAGCGGGGCATCCTTTTGCCCCCTGTGTTCACCTCATCTTAGTTGAGGCCATCGCCACATATTCAGGGAGGCCACCTTTCAGGCTAGTGGGGACAGATGTCTAAGGGAAGCAGTGCAGTGGGAGATGCCATATCAAGGCTCTATGGAAACTTTGTTCCCAAACTGTTCAGCTCATCAAAATATCTTATCACCATGCACCCTGACCTTACTCCCAACCTTACCGAGAGAAGTGAAGCCACCCCTCCCCCTCTCGGCAGCTTCCCAGGCCACAGCGCATGCGCCACCTCCAAGGCGCTCGGGGCTCGGCTGACTTTGGAAGCCGTTCGCAAGCGTTGGCCCGGATCCCTGGGAATGGCTGCGGGAGGCTAGTAGGTGTGTCCCACTCCTCCAACTTCTCTTTTTTCTTTCAATATGTTTTCATTGATTTCAGAGAGGAATGGAGAGGGAGAGAGAGAGAAACATCAATGATGAGAGAGACTCATGGATCGGCTGCCTCCTGCACGCCCCCTATTGGGGATCAAGCCCACAACCCGGGCCTGTGCCCTGACCGGGAATGGAACCCTGACCTCCTCGTTCATTGGTTGATGCTCAGCCACTGAGCCACGCCGGCTGAGTCAACTTGTCATTTTAAAACACTTCCAATATATGGAAAAGTTGCTAGACTAATACAACGAAGACCCATGTGCCTTCACCTAGCTGCCCTGATAGGTAGGTCCTCTCCGCGTTTGCGTTCTCTCCTTCCACTTGTGTGTAGGAAGCTGCTGAGCATCACAGAGGCAGCAGCGCAGAAAACGGAAGTCCTGCCCTAGGGGAGGCAGGCACCAGACAGGGCAACCAGTGAAGTCAGGGTTTGAGGGTGAAAGGCACTACTGCACAAGGAGATGGTAGAGATGTGGGCTTTACGGTTCTGAAAGATTTACCATCTTAGAAAGGACTGATATTTAGAAATGCAAATTCGCATTTACATTTTAGAAAGGTCAGGATTGTAAAATGGTGTACCCACTATGGAAAACAGTGTGGAGGTTCCGCAAAAAAAAATTAAACAGAACTCCACATAACCGCGCAATCCTGTGATTGGATACACATCCAAACAATTGAAAGCAGGTCTCCACGAGGTATTTGCACACCTGTGTTCACAGCAGCGTTATTTACAGTAGCCAAGAGGTGGAACCAGCCCAAGTGTGCACTGATGGGTGGATGGATAAAGAAGATGCGGTGTATGTGTACAATAAAACATTAGCCTTAAAAAGGAAAGCACGTCGCATGCTACACATGGATGACCCTCAGAGACACTGTGCTAAGTGAAGTAAGCCAGTCAGAAGAGGACACGTACTGACTGTATGACTACACTTACCTGAGGGGCCGAGAGTAGATTCATAGAAAGGGGAAGTAGGTGGTGGGGGCCAAGGGCCGGGGGGGGGGTGGAGTGGGGAGTTGGTGGCCAGTGGGGACAGCGGTTCCGTTTGGGAAGATGGAAAGTTCTAGAGATCAGTTCCACAGCAATGTGAGTATATTTGACACTCCTGAACAGTACACTGAGAAATGGTATGTGTTTCTTCCGATGAACAAGAAAGAAAGGCCATGGAAGCCTCCTGGAGAAGGCGATCTTTGAGCAGAGGCCTTAAGGGAGGCCTGCAGCCTCACATCGGGCTGGGGAAGGGTGTCAGGTAGAGGAAGTGCAGGCGCAGGTCTGGCCTGGGGGGTTGAAGAGGGGACCTTGAGCTGAGGACAAGAAATGAAGGGGACAGGTCATAGAGGGCCCACTCAGCACATTCCCTTTTTTCTGAGACGGGGAAACTGATGGATGGTTTGAGCCCAGGGATGACTTGATCTGACTTCAGGTTTTTTTGTTGCTTGACATGAAATTCACATAAGACGAAATGAATAGTTCATTGGCACTGAGTGTGCTCACAGTGTTGTACGGCCACCATCTCTGTCTGGTTCCAACACACTTGTCACCCCAAAGTGAACCCCATACCCCTGGGCATCACTCCCCACTCCCGCCCCCAGCAACACCACTGAGCTTCCCGTCTCTGTGGGTCTGCCGGTTCTGGGTGGTTCATGTAAATGGAATCAGGCGACACATGTCCACTGGGTCTGGCTTCTCTCACTCAGCCTGGTGCCTTCAGGGTTCATCCGCGCTGTGGCATCTGTCGGGCCGTCAGCCCTTCCCGCAGCTGGGGAGTGTCCCTTGCACGGCCGCCACGTTTCCTTTATCCCCCCCTCTGTCCCTCCGTGCTCTTGGGACTGTTCCCACCTCTCGGCTAGTTCAGTCACGCTGCTGCGAGCATGCATGCGCAAGTGCTTGTTTGGTCAATGAAGAGAGATGTGACCTTCGTAGACTTCAGGAAAGACTTCTTTATGTGAGTCCAACTGAGGACATGCCGAGAGCAGAGTCACGAAGCCTGAGACCCATGTCCGCCTGTAGGCGAGGGAGTGGGGGGCTTTTATAGGCCGGAGGACACAGAGAGACGGCGCCGCATCAGCAGCTTCATGAGTTCCATACGTTCAAAGAAACAGCGCCGCCGGGAGGGAATGCACAGATAAGGGAGGGTCAGCACGTATCTGAGCTCAGGGAGTCAGGGAGTCATGGGAATGGGTCTGGAAGCAATTACTTTGAAACCTTTATCAGGATGTAAAAAGAACAGCGCCTGCCTGCCATAACCATTTATCTTTGTAATTGGAACTGCTAGGGAGTGTACGTGACTCGCTCCACGGAAGGCCTGGCTCAGGAATTTGCCGGGTTCCCTTGGTTACTGCTCAGGTTGGAGCAGCTCAGCTGCCCTCTCTTTTCTCAGCAGTGAACTCCTATTTGAGGTCTCTCGGGTACACTCTTAGGGGAGGAGTGGCTGCGTCTGGCTTCAGTTTCAGCGGGTTCCCCTGGGTGTTGAGAGGAGATTCAAGGGGGGCGGGCGTGGAATCGGGGAGATGAGTGAGACACCTACCGCACTCATTGGGCACCATTCCACGGTGCCCCAGATGGATGGTTGGTGACAGGTGGTCAGAACATGCGTCATCTTGCATATGGAGCCAAGAGGATTTGATCCTGGATCTGAGACGAGGTGTGTGAGAGAGAGCAGGGCCCAGGAGGACAGGGGACTTTCTAAAAATTTTTAATTTTTTATTATGTTTTTTAAACTTTTAATTTCTTTATTAAGGTATTACATATGTGTCCTTATCTCCCCATTACCCCCCCACTCATGCCCTCACCCCCCTAGTGTCTGTGTCCATTGGTTATGCTTATATGCATGCATACAAGTCCTTTAGTTGATCTCTTCCCTTACCCCCACCCTCCCCTACCTTCCCTCTGAGGTTTGACGATCTGATCAATGCTTCTCTATGTCTGGATCTGTTTTTGTTCATCAGTTTATGTTGTTCATTATATTCCATAAATGAGTGAGATCATGTGATATTTATCTTTCTCCTACTGGCTTATTTCACTTAGCATAATGCTTTCCAGTTCCATCCATGCTGTTGCAAATGGTAAGAGTTCCTTCTTTTTTACCACAGTGTAGTACTCCATTGGGTAGATGTACCACAGTTTTTAATCCACTCATCTGCTGATGGGCACTTAGGCTGTTTCCAAATCTTAGCTATGGTAAATTGTGCTGCTATGAACATAGGGGTGCATATATCCTTTCTGATTGGTGTTTCTAATTTCTTGGTATATATTCCTAGAAGTGGGATTTCTGGGTCAAATGGCAGCTCCATTTTTAGTTTTTTGAGGAAACTCCATACTGTTCTCCACAGTGGCTGCACCAGTCTGCATTCCCACCAGCAGTGCACGAGGGTTCCTTTTTCTCCACAAACTCACCAGCACTTGTTGTTTGTTGATTTGTTGATGATAGTATTATGTTTTTACTAGAGGCCTGGTGCAGAGATTTGTGCACCGCCAGGGTCCCTCAGCCTGGCCTGTGCCTCTCGCAATCCAGGACCCCTCGGGGGATGTCGGACTGCCAGTTTCAGCCTGATCCCTGCAGGCCAGGCCAAGGAACCCCACTGGTACATGTGCACCGGGCCTCTAGTATGCATATAAGATCTCTGGTTAATCTCTTCCCGCCCTTTGCCCTCCCTCTTCCCCACTTCCTTCTGAGATTCATCAGTCTGTTCCATGTTTCCATGCATGTGTGTTGAGCGTCTGCCCCCTGGTGGTCAGTGTGTGTCATAGCTAGCAGTCGAACGGTTGAACTGTGGCTTAGGCTTTTATATATATAGATTGATTTCAGAGAGGAAGGGAGAGAGAGAAATAGAAACATCATTGATGAGAGATAATCATGGATTGGCTGTCTCCTGCATACCCCACACTGGGGATCAAGCCCACAACCCGGGCATGTGCCCTGACCAGAAATGGAACCGTGACCTCCTGGTTCATAGGTCAGTGTTCAACCATTGAGCCACACCGGCCAGGTGACACAGATACTTTTTTTTGCATGAAAAAGGGCAAATAGGGATCCTTGTCAGAGGAGGAGGGACTGGGAGATAGCAGGCATTCCGGGTTCGATGTGTGAAGTGTGAAGTGCTCATGAGAGCTCCAAGCGGAGAAGGCAAGGACGTGGTTGTGCCTACAAAGCTCATTGTTGTGTTCTAGAAAAGTTGTGGTAATAAACCAATTGCTGTCTAGGTGGACAAGGAAACCAACACAGAAGACCTGTTCCCAGAAGAACTAGCGAGTCTGCCGAAGGAAAGGCCCAGCCGCAGGGCCCGCGCCTCGCCTTTCGTCCGCAGCGGCACAATCGTCCGCTCCCAGACTTTCTCGCCTGGGGCACGGAGCCAGTATGTGTGCAGAGTAAGTTGGGATTCCTTTGTCACCAAAAAGAGCCCCCTTCCTCCCCGCCGGTTGTGTTTTCATTTTTCCTTTTCACGCCAAAAGACGTAAGTATTCTCACAGCTGATCCCAGTAGCGAACAGCGCGCTTGCGTGGCGTGCGAATCCTTGCCGGCTTCATCTCCCCGCCTTGCCGTGCATGTCTGCCTGCCTTTCTTCCGGACTCTAACACGTTTCCCACGGCCTCTCAGTGCTGTGCATGCACTGATGCATGGTCAGGAGGCAGGGCAACTCATTTCTACAGTCTAAGCCAGCGTTGGGGGGCGTCCGGCCCTTGGGCTGTATAAGGCCCATGAAATCATGTGGTGTGGCCCTGCCAAGGCATTAGGGGTGAGTTAATTAAATGTCTGACCACAGAGAGCAGGCTCCTTTTTCAGTTGATGATTTTATAGGCCCCCAAAATCATACTATAAGCATCCCAATGGCCCTTTGTCGGTGGTGGGGGGTGTCCCCACCCCTGCTCTAAGGGATGACAAATGGAAATAGGGACTATCCTGAGCGGGGTTGAGATTAGGAAGTCGGGCTGCTGAGGCAGGGAGTCCTGAAGTGGCTGTGTCGGAGCCTGTGGGGGGGCTCGGGCCTTGCCCACTCAGGCGCTGAAGCACAGGGTTCCGACTCTCCACGTGTAGATTCGCACCCACATATGATGCGGGAGGCGCTGGGAGGTTCTCAGGCTTCGCTACTACGTTGGGGCCTCACGTAGGCTAGTGCCCGGTTCCACCCCCAGGGGTCGCCCCTGGTCGCAGTGGGCCTGGCCATCAGCTCTGGGATGCTTCCTGATTGGCAACTGGCATACATGCAGGGCTGAGAACCGTGAACTGGCGGACGGGAGACCCAACTCAGCGTGGTCCTTGAAGAAGGGACAGCGTGGCGGAGGTTGGCAGACAGTGGCAGTGTGACAGCCACACACAGGCTAGGAAGGAGAAGGGCTTTTAAGCGTGAATGGTGTTGACACGATGTCGGGGTGGGACGTTGGATTGGGGAGAACTTTGACCCTCCTGCTCCCCGAATTGGACTTGTTGAAGGGACTGCCGAGCAGCTGGCCCATCAGGTCAAAGCCAGAGTCGATCACACAACATAAAAAGTCCTCCCACCCTTGTGGGCAGCACCAGGACTGCGGGGCAGGGCTCCCCGCTCCCCCCCCCCCCGACCCTCAGGGCCAGTGATTTGCTAGGACTCAACAGGCTCTGATCCTATTGGTGATGGAGGTGGTTTGCCGAATAGACCAAAGCCAGCAGAAGGAGCCGAGTTCGGGAGAGACCAGGCACGAGCTTCTGGGTCATCTCCAGCAGAGCCGCAGGCCACCACATCTCTCCCACAGCGACAGGCGACAGCACACGGCACATTGCCAGGCGGGGAAGCTCCTGGAGCCTCGGCCCCGGTGTCTGCGGGCGTGGGGCGTTGGCACAGTTGATTGCCTGCATGGCTGACTGGTGTGCAGCCCCTGCGGAGGGCAAGCTGGTGGCCAGAGGGCCCCCCCACATGAACCACACTGTCAGCAGAGACTATGTGACCCGGTCCAAGGTCCCCAGAGACAGGACGTTCTAGGACTTTGCAGGTCACCTCCCAGAAACTGGCCAAGGACCTTCCTTGGGGCCAGGTTGACCCTTTGCAGCAGAGTGAGCAGCAGGACTTGGTGCCACGTGGCCCGAGCTGCCCTGTGGCCACATTGGCGACAGTTGCTTCTCTCCTTTGCCAGCAGCAACAGGTGTGGGCCATGGCAGCCCTGGGTAGCACGGGGTGGGTCCGGGCACTCCTACGCCGTCAGGATTCAGCCCCGAGGCCGCGCCCCCCCCCCCCCCCCCGCTTCATCAGGCGGCTGGAGACGCTAGATGGAAGGCCACCCTCACGTCCCCTCCTTATTCTAGACTCTTGCAGACACGGGGGCGGGGGGGGGGCGGCAGATGCCAGCCCACTCACTGGGAGGTGATGGAGCAGGAGACCCTATATCCCCAGGGGGAGGCTTCCGGCTCCTGCTGCTCTGCGTGCTGCCCAGGAGCATGCATTTACCCTCGATGCTTCCAGCGGCCTCTTTGTTCATGTATGTTTCCTGTGCTCGGGAGGCACGGCATGCGCTGCCTGAGTATTTGGTGTTAATGGGCGTGGACAGGCCAGAAGGCAAGGACTCTGGCTTTCACACTGGTGCACAGTGATCCTGAAACACAACCTGCCGCCAGATGAAACGCACAGCGTCTTGGCCGCCATAAAGGAGGCGTTCTTCCTTTTCCGTTTGAAGGCAGCCTTTTGGGGAGGGGGAGGGAGGCTGGGCCGCGGGCACCCTGAGGGAAGCCGCCTGTCCTCCAGGAGCTAGCTGCTTTGCTGGGAAGCCAACCAGCAGCATAGCCGGTGGCAGCGATGAAGAGTGAAAAGCGCTGGGGACAGTGCTGGCTTTCCCAGCGTCACACCGCATCCCCAGGCCCGTGGCTGCTGGCGGGACAGTGTTGTTGACTCCATCAGCTGATCAGCCCATGAGCCGGGGAAGCTGGGGTGCAGTTATGGCCACGAGGGAGGGCTGGGTGGAGGTGGGGGTGGTTTGCTCATTTGTTTTCTGTGTGTGTGTGTTTTTGGTCTTTCGTTTTACTTAAGTCTTGTGTAGGTTTTGTTTTTACTGAAAGCAAGAGTCTTGGTAAAGCTATACAATTATACATGCATTTGAGTGCCTGTGAGGAGAAAGGAAATAGCCCAGATCAGAGCGCAGGGAGCAGGCGATGGGCTGGCAGAGAAAGCGTTTCTGACCTGCATTGTTTTCGGTGCAGCTTTACCGCAGCGACAGCGACAGTTCCACGCTGCCCCGGAAGTCCCCCTTCGTCCGCAACACTTTGGAAAGACGGACCCTCCGCTACAAGCAGGTGTGTGCACGTAAGCTAATGCGGAATCCACACTCCCCTGGGAGTTATTCTCACGAACCTTCATAAAAGCAGTCTTTCAGGTCATATTCGTTAAAAGGTCATTTATTTATTTCCTTGTTTACTTGGGTAAAAATTTAAAAAGCCTAATGATGTCAAAATGTTACCCATGTTTCTTCATTTCCTAAGATAATATCGTGATCTAAGATGTAAGATAATTCATGTTCTTTAAATTTAAAAAAATATATATATATATTTTTATTGACCTCGGAGAGGAAGGGAGAGGGAGAAAGAGTGAGAAACATCAACGATGAGAGGATCTTGGATCAGCTGCCTCCTGCACGCCGCCCACTGGGGATCAGCCTGCAACCTGGGCACGTGCCCTGACCGGGAATCAAACCAGTTCATAGGTCAACACTCAACCACTGAGCCACGCCGGCTGGGCTCTGGGATTCTGAACAAAAGCACTTGTATAGTTTATGACATGCTTCCCCCTTGCGCAGTGCATTGTTAATATCCATGTCAATAATGTTTAGACTTTTTCCACTGGTTGCATTCTGTGCTGACCTTGTAATTTATTTAATGTTTCCTCATGCTATATATATTTAGTGTTTTTTTGTCATGGACCTTAATTGGATCACTTCTACACATCATCAGGTGTGCCTTTCAAATGCAAGTGAAAATGAAATTTCAGAACGAAAGAAAATGCACGTGTTTTGGCTTTTGATATATATTGTAAAATAGCACTTTAGAACGATTATGCCCATTTTTGATCCTGCCAGCCCCATAGGGGAGGGTGTGTTTCTCTACACCTTTGCAAACGCATCCCTCATCGTTACAGAAAAAAAATTTGCTCTCACTAACTGGATATTGAACCAAGATTTAAATTAATCTCTCCCAAATCTATGTTGTGTTTGGTTTTTTAACACTGGGCGATGCGAAGACAAATACCTCCCTGATAACACTACCTCATTGTCTCCTGTGTTGGGGGGAGAACCTTTGAGAAGGCCCGAGCGTGCTGGCCGCATGGTGCCCGCATGTCTGGTCCGAGTGTGCTCTCACAGCTGTGGCCTCCTGCAGTCCTGTAGGTCATCCCTGGCTGAGCTCATGGCCCGCACGTCCCTGGACCTGGAGCTGGACCTCCAGGCATCGAAAACTCGGCAGAGGCAGCTGAACGAGGAGATCTGCGCCCTTCGTGAGCTGAGGCAGCGCCTGGAGGATGCCCAGCTCCGAGGCCAGACCGACCTCCCGCACTGGGTGCTGCGGGACGAGCGGTTCCGGAGCCTGCTGAAGGAAGCGGAGCGCCAGGTGAGCAGCCAGGCCCAGCGCCCGCTACAGCCCGCGGGCCCCGAAATAAGCCTTTCAGGGCTCAAAGCCTCATGGCAGCGCTCTCGGCTTGCTGCTGCGTCTCTCTGTCCAGTGGGGTGTTCTGGGTCCCACGTCTGTGAGGCGTGACCCTGAAGAGCTGCTGTAAAGATTCCCTGGAGGGAGTGGGGGCAGTGGCTTCATTCCTTCTTCCTTAAAACTGCAAGTAAACCGTCTTGTTCATCCAATGTTGCCGCTCCAGACCAGACAGACCAAGCTTGACTTCCACCAAGAACAGGCAGCTGAGAAGATGCTGAAGAAGGCCTCCAAAGGGGTCTGCCAGCTGCGGGGCCAGAACCACAAGGAGCCCGTGCAGGTGCAGACCTTCAGGTAGGGGCGCAGCCGCTTCCGGCACCTCACTGTCAGGCCTCTGTCGTCATCAGCTGATGCAAGTCCCGAAACCCCCCAGGACAGGGTTCCCCGTGCTGTTAGCATTTTTAGGTTTCTTCTGCTCGTTTTATTCTTCACACCTTTTTCATGCTATTTATAGTAATGTAGGTTCCATTTTTAAATTTTTTCTGTTTTAAAAATATTTTTTTATTGGTTTCAGAGAGGAAAGAAGAGGAGGAGAGAGAGATAGAAACATCAGCGATGAGAGAGAATCAATGATTGCCTGCCTCCTGCACATCCCACACTGCGGATGGAGCTTGCAACCCGGACATGTGCCCTGACCGGGAATCGAACCACGACCTCCTGGTTCATAGGTCTACACTCAACCACTGAGCCACGCCTGCCAGGCATGGTTCCATTTTGCATTTAGTTTTGTTTAAATGGAAATAACCCGTGTTGCCATGCAATCCGTTCCCTTTGTTGGCTGTGGTGGCTCATCTCATAGGTGTCATTTGCCTGAATACCCCATTTGATAACCTGTTTCTTTCCAAATGTCTTCCGTTATTAACACAGTGACTTACATGTACATGTACATGTGTCTATGTTTCACTGTGGCCTTTTTTCATTAACTTCTCATTGAAGCGTGATACACATGCAGGAAGTGTGCATATCCTAATTGTGAAATAGTTCAAGGAATTGTCACAGACTCCACATGGCAAGAATGACACAGCAGCAGCCTCAGACTTCCCACGCCAGAGGCACCACCTGGAATTTGAATCCTGTAGATTAGTGTTCCCTCATCTACTCACATAGCATAAAACTAACCATTTAAAGTGAACAGGTCCATGGCACTTACTACAGCCGCAGTGTTTTGTAACTACTCCCTCTGTCTAGTGCCGCAACACTTCCATCACCCCAAAGGAAGTCCATTAGTCGTCACCCCCCGCCCCCAGCCCCTGGCACCCAGCAGCCTGCCCCTGTCTCTATGGATTTGCCTGTTCTGGACGTTTCCATCAGTGGAGCCATACAGTATGTAGTCTTTCCTGCTTGGCTTCTTCGGATAATGTTTTTCTTGAGATTCATCTACATTGTAGCATGTGTCAGAAGTTCATTCCTCTTTTTTGTTTTGTTTCCTTAATCTTCACCCAGGGATATTCTTTCCATTGATCTTTCTAAAGAGAATGGAAGGGAGGGAGATAGGGAGAGAGACACACAGAGAGAAACATCAATGTGAGAGAGACACAGCGATTGGCTACCTCCCACATGTGCCCTGACCAGGGCTGGGGACTGAGCCTGCAACCAAGGTATGTGCCCTTGACTGGATTTGAACCCAGGACCCTTTGGACTGCAGGCTGATGCACCAACCACTGAGCCAAACCATCCAGGGCACTTCATTCCTTTTTATGGCTGAATAATATGTGCCTGACTTTTACCCTGAATTTTTTTATACTCTGAATTTTCACATCCCCATCATGAAAGAACATAAAGCACTGTAGTTACTTTCCTTCAATTCTGATTTAGAACACTTTCATTTGTATACATTATTTATTCATTTTTAAATAAAGCAAATGTTTACTGAGTGCCTACCACATAGGAGGCATTCTTCCAGGCACTAGAGACAAACCCTTGCCCTCACAGTCCTTTGCAACTTCTGTTAAAATTTAGAGACTCTAGCCCAGCCGGTGTGGCTCAGTGGTTGAGCATCAACCCCTGAACCCAGAGGTCACGGTTCGATTCTGGGTCAGGGCACATGCCCCGGGTATGGGCTTGATCCCTAGTAGGGGGCGTGCAGGAGGCAGCTGATCGCTGCTCCTCTCTCATCATTGATGTTTCTGTCTCCTTTCCCTTCCTCTCTCTCTCAAAAAAAAAAAATCAAGAAAAAAATTTTTTAAGTAGAGACGCTGGTCTATACAAACAGGTTTGTTGTTGGGATTTCAGTTCCGTTTGTTCTGTGCGTAAGAAGAGCTTCCATTGGGATTGCAAGCCCCCTGGCAGCTCTGCTTGTATTGTGTGGCGTCTAACCTGGAGCTGTTTCCCGCCGCAGGGAGAAGATCGCGTTTTTCACCAGACCAAGGATTAACATACCTCCTCTGCCCGCCGACGACGTTTGATGCAGTGCTTTGTACACACCAAGTATTTATCTTCCTGTTTTGTTTTCATGAAGTTCTTAGACTAGCTCAAGTTGTCTTTAAAATATTTGTGCAAAGCTATTAATATACACATTTTGTAAAAACACACATATATCTATACATATATATTTTATAATAGTGACGGCAACAGGGCTTGGTTTTCCCTTGTTGTGAAATTGACATCTCTGAAGACAAGTTATTTTATAAGAGATCAACTATCATGCTAAGAGTGTACAGTTTTTACGCTGTTTTATTTGATTTAAAGGCTGGGAGACAGAAACGAAGTGAGTTCAGGCAAATTCACTGTATTGTAACTTATTTATAGTACTTTTTTCCTTGAAGGAAAATACTGACTTTAAGATGTATTTTAAGGCTGAAATTGTGTTCTTCAGTATTTGTCATGCAGTAGAATGGAACTTTGGGGCCGGTTTTGTTTCTGACACGGACATGCAACACTTTGTGCTAAGCTCGTCACTCGTACCAGTGTCTCCTGTGTGCCTTGATTGTGTATCTTGTCCACTGTCACACTCACTGTGTCCTGTTGAGATCCCACCTGGGGCTAGTCGCAGAGCCCGGTCCCCCGCGGGGACTGGGCGTCGAAGCCCCCCTGTTTCTGTGTTGTGTCAGCGCACAGTTCTGTGCTCCCCGCCGAGTTTGAAGCTTTGGAAGCAGCCCTGGCTGGGGCCTGCCTGTCCCCAGCGGCTGCCCACACTGCCCTGCACCTTCCAGGGCAGCCCGCCCCTCTGGTGCACCCCATCCGACCCTGACGTTGACCATCAGGAAGGCGGTGCGGGGCTCCCGTTCTACTGCTCTGTCATGAAGGAAAGTGAAAGAGACCTAGGAACGCACTGTCATCAGTCAGCGACTCTGCCCAGGCCATGGCAGTCTGACCTCTGACGTAGGCTTGACCTCTGAAGGCGCTTTTCTGGGGAAGGAAGCGCATGCGCATGCGGGTGACTGCTGTCGCCCAGCGAGCCATTCACCGGAGAGGATGTGAGATTTTTGATTGAAATCAGAATCCTTCCCCCCAATACTGGAATCTACCCAATATTTCTTAAGAAATCTTAGAAGTAGTTCACAAGAAAATTTTTTATGTTTTAAAAATCCCATTATTCTTTTGAAATGCCAAATGATATATTTCGCCTAATGCGTATTTATTGTATACGGAATGCACTCTCCCTTCTGAGGCCTCAGAGAAGTAAGTGAGGTGGTCACACGGATTAGAGAAGGAAGCGGAACTCTCTCGCCCTAGACTCCCTGCCCCGCCCTGGAGCGCCCCCTTTAATCCACGTCTCTTCCCGTTAGTCTGTAATCGTCCCCTTGTAGAGCCCACCTTCCCTTTTGCATTTATTAAAAGTGAATTTTGTAAAAGCATTTCATTGACACGCGACCTGTCACGGGCAATGGAAGTTGCCAGTGGTGGTAAGACTGAAAACTGTATGCTTTTCACCCTTGTCATCTCTTGCTATGTATTCGTGCCTCGATTCTCGCTGGTTTTTTTGTTGCGTTTTGTTTTGTTGTTTTTTTGCTGATTTCTGTGTGTTCATGCCCACAACAGAGATAGAGACAGCGCTGCGGAGCCGGGAGGACAGTGGCCGGGCCCCCTCCCTGCTCCGTGCGCTGCTGAAACTTGCACCAACCACTGTCTGCCCCGGCCTCCGGGGCGGGGCTCCCTCAAGTGAGAGAATCCCCTGGCTGAGGCCTGGCAGCCCCTGTTCGGTGGCTGCCATGTGAAGCTGGCTCCCGCGGGCCGGCGCATTGAGGCCACTTTTCTGCTAACCTCCTCCCGCCCGAGGAAAGCCCGCTGTGCCCACGCGTAAAGTTCTCACGTGGCGCCAGCAACGATCTCACTGCCCCGCGGGTACAGATTCACACGCGGGGTGCCTCCCCGCCCCCGGATTTAACAGAAACCCCAGAAGCAAGCGCAGGCCTGCGCTGGTGTCTGTCTGAGGAACACTTGGGGCCCTCCCTCCCCAGCCCCCACTGTCCTGGCCCCAAAGGGCACAAAGCCAGCCGCAGCCCAGCTGGGGTCGGGCAGGAGGACTCCGCATCCATTCAGGGACGCTCCGTTCGACGCCACCCCCGCGTCAGACAGTGAAGTCCTCTCGTCTTAAGGGCTGTTTTCATCTGTTTCACCTGGTCCATGCCACGCCCTGGACACAGAGCGCTGTGCCATGTCCATCAGTTCGAATCCAGACACGGGAAAAGGGAACTTGATCTTCACTGCATCTGATCATGCAACTGTCACCTCCTGTTGTGGGAATAAGTTCTAATCAGTAGTCATCTCTGTTCTAATCGTGTCATTTGTATTGCTTGAAAGTATTTCTTCTATAAAATTAAACTAATCTGCCTTAACAACAAAGTGCAAATGTGTGATTTTTTAAAAAGACTGTAATTACGGAGACTTAAATATATAAAGATGTATATCATTTTTTCAACATACAAATAGAGGCATAAAATAGTGAAATGAACACACACGCAGGATCGGTCCTGGCTGCTCTTGTTTCGTCTACACCTCCATCTGCCTCCCCTGTCCTTCCACAACTTAACTACGTCCTTAATGGCATTACCCAGGGTTCATCTTCCCAGTCATCTCATATGGCATTCTTCTTTAAAAGAGTTTTTTTAAAAATTGATTTTATAGAGAGGAAGGGAGAGGGAGAGAGAAACATCAGTGTGAGAATCATCGGCTGCCTCCTGCACGCCACCCACTGGGGATCGAGCCCGCTACCCGGGCCTGTGCCCTGACCAGGAATCGAACTGGCAGCCCTTTGGTGTCCAGAACGAAGCCCAACCAACTGAACCACACTGACCAGGGTGATCATGCTTTTTAAACGGAACAGAATCCAAATGCGATCTGTTGATTGGGATTTTTAAGTATGTATGTATTTTTTAAATCCTTCACTCATTTCTCCCACCCCTTTACCTCCCACCTCTGGCAACCATCCATCTGATTTTCTTGGTAGCAGTTTGTTTGAGACAATCCACTTGCCATCCACTTCCCCCTTTTAAAGCCCAGAATTCAGCAGTTTTTAGTATATGCAGAGCTGTGCAAGTATCACTTTTAACTTTAGAACTTTGCCATCATCCCTGGAAGGAACCCTGTACCCAGTAACAGTCACTCCAATTTCCCCCCAGTCCCCGGCGACGCTGCCCTGCTTTCTGTCTGTGGCGGTGCCTGTTCTGGACACTTCACATCAATGGAGTCACACACTGTGGCCTTGTGTGTCTGGCTTCTTTCACTCAGCAGCATGCTTTCCAGGGTCACCCGCGCCGCGTGTGTCCGAACTCCACTCCTCTCGGCTGCGGAGGGGCATCGCGTGGTGTGGATGGACCACATGTCGTTTATCCAGCTCCCACGTGGCTGTTTGTAGCTGTTAGAAATAATGCTGCCTCTCTCATTCATGTTCAAGTTTTGGACAGACGTTTGCATTTCTCCTGCGTCTCCAACAGTGGACCCGCCGGGCCCGTGGTAACTGTCGAGTGGTTTGAGGAGCCGCCAGGCTGGCTGCCACAGCATCGCACCATCGGCATTCCCGGCAGCAGGTGGAAGGGTTCTAGTGGCTCCACGTTTTGGCCAACATTCGTTCAGTCACATTGACCATAGCCGTCCTAGTGGGTGCAAAGTGGGGTCCCCCTGGAGTTGTGTCTATTTTTAACCTGCATGATCCACCCCAACCCCCCCCCCACACCGGGTCATTTGTTGAAGAAACAAGGGTGCATGTCCTCCTAGTCCCCCACTTCCTGGGCTTTGCTGATTGCATCCTTGCTCCTCTGAGCTCTCCTAGAAATAGCTCCTGGGAAGCGTGATCAGAGCAGCATGATCGGAGTCCAGCTCGTGTTACCCCTTCCTTTGCGGGGAAGCGGGTGGCAAGACATTCATATGTGCACCCACCAGGCGGCTTATAATGTTTCTTTTCATAACTTCACAACGTCCATCAATGCCTAGATCCATGAATTAACTGAGGGTTGCAAAACGATAGCAATTCTGTCAATTTTTAAAATTACTTAAAATATGTTGATTGATTTCAGAGAGGGAGAGAGAGAGAAACGTCAACGATGAGAGAGAATCATGGACCAGCTGCCTCCTACATGCCCCCTGCCGGGGGGTCGAGCCCACAAGTCGGGCATGTGCCCTGATGGGGAATTCAAAAAGTGACCTGGTTCATAGGTCTGTGCTGAACCACTGAACCACACCGGCTGGGTGACACTTGGTTTCTTGGTGTTGGCGGAACACATTGCTACTGGGTTGGTCATTGTTTTTAGCCTTTTTAGTGGACAGACAATATTTTCTTTTTGAAGGATAGGATAAGAAAGGGATGCTAGTGATAGAATCTCACATAATTGTTCCTGCGTTTTGCCCCATATTAAACAGATAACATAATCATGTCCGGAAAACAGCACCAATATGACCACCTGTACATAGTTACCACTGCCATTCCTCTTAGACCTTAAAGCACATCTCACCAGGAAGATGGCATCAGCTACTGTGTTTTAAAGTAACTCGGAATATTCCTTCTCTGTGTGGTTAAGCTATCAGTCACACACACACGTATTTCACTTTATTTTGGATTTAAAATTGTAATATTATGTAAAATATTGACATGGTTCCAGAGACTAACCTATAAGGGGTCTGGTGTGTGTGCCTGTCCTGCTACCCTATTCCTCCCTCTCCTCACAGGCAACCACTTGAGAAATACTCCTTTTCCTACATTATTATTTATAAATATTCTTATTGATTTCAGAGAGAGGAAGGAAGAGGGAGAGAGAGAGAAACATCAGTGACAAGAGCGAATCACTGATGGGCTGCCTCCTGCATGCCCCCTACTGGGGATGGAGCCCGCAACCTGGCCATGTGCCCTGACCAGGAATCAAACCCTGACCTCCTGGTTCATAGGTTGATGCTCAACCACTGAGCCATGCTGGCTGGGCTCCCTGCATTATTTTTAATATAAGCAGATATATAAGTATATATGCATATATAATGCATGTCCACAGAAGCGGACACACAATCCAGGTGCATACACATACACACATAGGTACACATCTATGTTTGAATGTGCTCCCCTCCCTCTGATAAATGGCAGCACACCAAGCATGCTTTTCTCCCCCGGGCTTTTGTCAAAGATATATCTCAAGAGACCACCAAAGTCTGTATTGGCCCCTGTAACAATGTACCATAAACTTGGCTTAAAACAACAGAAATTTCTCCTCAACAGTCCTATAGGCCAGAAGTTTACAAAATCAAGGCAATGGCAGGGCAGTGCTCCCCCAAAGGCTTGTAGGGGGGCTCCTTCGTGCTTCCTCCAGCTGCCGGGGCTGCATCCCCACCCTGTCTTTTAAAATATCTAATCTAATAAAAGAGTAATATGCAGTTCAACCCTCACTCCATCACACCTAAGCCATGCCCACCAGCCAAGCCATGCCCACCAGCCAATAAGAGTGATGACATGCAAATTAACCCAGCCAAGATGGCGGCCAGCAGCCATGGAGCTAGAGCAAACAGGAGGCCAGCGATGGAGGAAATTGCCTGCCTAGGCTGGCTGTGGCCTCCACTCAAGGCAACAAAGTTTCAATTATAGAAGCTACGGAGCTGAAGCAAACAGGCTTCGTTGCCTGCCTAGGCAGCCTGTGGCCTCTGCTCAAGGCAACAAAGTTTCAATTATAGAAGATAAATAAACTCTAGAAACCTGCTACCAGCCAGCCTTGCTGGGACCTTGGGTCAATGGGAGCTGTGGCCAGCCTGCAAACAACCATCAGCCCCTCACCCAGGCTGGCCAGGCACGCCAGCAGGTGGACATCCCCCGAGGGGTCCCAAACTGTGAAAGGGCACAGGCCGGGCTGAGGGACCCCCCAAGTGCACAAATTTTTGTGCACTGGGCCCCCAGTATGTATGTGTATATATATATATATATATATATATATATATATATATATATATATATATACATTCATTCATTGATTTCAGAGAGGAAAGGAGAAGGAGAGAGAAACATCAATGATGAGAGAGAATTATAGATTGGCTGCCTCATGCACACCCCCTACTGGGGATCAAGCCCTCAACCTGGGCATGTGCCCTTGACTGGGAATTGAACTTGACTGGTTCATAGGTCGATGCTCAACCACTGAGCCACAGTGCCTGGGCCCCATGCCATCTTTAGAGGTCCCTGGCTTATAGAGCCATCATTCCAACCTCTGCTCCCATCTTCAACTGCCCCCTCCTCTGTCTCTTGCCCTCCTGTCTGTTATGAGAACACGTGTCATTGGACATGGGGCCACCAGTTAATCCAGGATGATCTCATCTGAAGACCTTTACCTCTGGAAATACTCTGTTTTCCAAATCGGGTCCCGTTCATGCATTCCAGGTGGACATACTTTGGAGAGTCATCATTCAACCCATTACCATCTGCCCTCTTTCTGCCTCGTCCATCCTACAGGCAAATTCCGTTCAACCGCTCCCACCTCCCCACAGTCTCCGCTTCTCTTCACCTTTGAACTCTGCGTTAGTGGAACTACCATAATTTATTCCACCATCTCCTGGTGTTTCTAGTCTTCTGCTATTAAAAATAATTCAGTCCTGGTTGGTGCTCAGTGGTTAGAGCATCAGCCCATGCACTGAAGGGTCGCAGGCTCGATTCCTGGGCAAGGACACATATCTGGGTTGCAGGTTCAATCCTTGGCCCTGGTCTGGGTGCATGCGGGAGGCAACCAATCTATATGTTTCATCTCTCTCACATTGATATTTCCCTCTCCACCTTCTCTCTCTCCCTCCTCCTTCTTCTCCTCTTTCTCCCTCTCCCCCCCTCCCCACTCCCGCTCTTTTCCCTTTCACTCTCTAAAATTCAGTGGAAAAGATATCCTCAGATGGGGATTAACAAAAAAACAAAACGAAACAAAACAAAACAAAACAATTCAGCCCGGCTAGAGTGGCTCAGAATTTGAGCATTGACCTATGAACCAGGAGGTCATGGTTCAGTTCCAGTCAAGAGCACATGCCTGGGTTGCAGGCTTGATCCGAAGTGTGGAGCATGCAGGAGGCAGCTGATCCATGATTCTCTCTCATCGTTGATATTTCTATCTCTCCCTCTCCCTTCCTCTATGAAATCAATTATATATATATTAGAAGCCCAGTGCACAGATTTGTGCACTGGTGCTGTGGGATCCCTCAGCCTGGCTTGTGCCCTCTCATAATCGGAGACCCTCAGGGGATATCAGGCTGCTGGTTTCAGCTCATTCCCCACAGGCCAGGCCAAGGGACCCCACTGGTGCATGAATCCGTGCACCAGGCCTCTAGTATGCATATAAGATCTTTGGTTAATCTCTCGCTGCCCTTCCCCCCCTCTGAAATTCATCAGTGGGTTCCATGTTCCATGCCTGTCCCCTGGTGGTCAGCGCACATCATAGCTACCGGTTGGATGGTCGCTTAGGCGTTTATGTATATATAGATAATTCAGCAATGCAAAGCCTGCTGCAGACATCTCTTCATGTTTTTGCCAGGGTTTCTGTGGGATCGACCCCCTGTAGTGGGGTCTCGTGGTGAAAGGGTCAATGCATGTGGCATGCAGCTGGGCATCACCACCTTTCCCTCCTGGGGGGAGGTATCACTTTGCCTTCTTACAAGCAGTGCAGCGGCAGTTTCCCCACAAGGTCACCAGTAGAACACAATCACGCTGGTGAGGCTGTGCCACTTGTAGTCTAAATGCGTGCCCTTCCCTAGCGAGGCCGCTGGAATGACAGGTGTTCCTGGCTGCCTTAGTGCCTGGTAGGCTGGCCCTCCTTCCTTTCTTCTCCTGCAGTGCTTTCTTGCCTATTCTTGCTTATTTGTGCCTCGAAATGGATTTTATAATCAACTTGTCTAGCTCTGGGGGGGAAATGAGGACATTGTTCCTGGAATTGCATTCAGTTTACAAACCTGGGAGAACTGACATCCTATGGTGTTGAATCCTCTTAACCAAGCGTGCACCTCCTTCCATTGGGCCCAGGCTCATTGGTGTCTGTCAGGAATGCCTTACAGTCCTACTCATGGACTTGGGGTATTTCTTGACAGGTTTTTGGCTATTTTATTTTCTGTCTATCAAAAGAATGATGGAAAAAGCAATAAGATAAGTACAGTTATATACGAGGATATATATATATATATATATA